>CM049848.1:35242579-35415079 GCA_027422415.1 Schizothorax lantsangensis
TGCCTAGGCAACTGAAATAAATAAGTTTAAGCACTAAAATTAATAAAACCAAAATAAAAAAATAAGCTAAATAGAAATATATATATAAAAACAGTTAAGAAAAATATTAAAATTGGGAAGAAAAAAATAAAAACCGAAAATATAAAAATAAAGGCTAATTCAAAATAATAATAATCCATAATAAGGCTTCCTCCAGTGAAATAATGGTCTGGCCTGAATCAGGAGAGAAATCTGCACAGATCAAGCACCGTTTACAAGCTAAAACAATCCAAAACAGCAAAACAGTGGATTAGAGACAACAGGAGATGCATTTTTCACTGGGGGAAGCGTTATTATGGATTATGGACTAATGTTTTAGCAATAGTTTAAAGTTAAAAACATCTTGATGGATTTGTTTCATCTTTTGTCTTCTTCAGATGTTAACTGATGGACTGAAGAGGTGTGGATTACTTGTGGATTATTGTGATGTTTTTATCAGCTGTTTGGACTCAGCTGTTTGACGGCACCCATTCACTGCAAATGAAATGGCATATAACGCATTGAATTCAGCATGAAGTTTTGAAGTAGAAAGACTGAAATAGTATTTTCTTGTAAAACACATTTTGATAATCTTTGAAAAATATTTTTTTATAGTGCATAAGGAGAAAGGGCATGCAATCTTGTATTCAGTGCATTATGTGAAAATGCATGCATTCAAATGCCATTAAACTAAATGTTTACATGGAACGGTTGATAAGGCAAAGGTCACTGATATATTTTCCTTCTATCTCTCTCTCTTTCTCTCAATAAAATCATCAGAGCTGCCACTGAAGACTGGCAAACACAATTCTCGTGGCATTTTTCCCAAATGTTGCAAATCTTAATGCTGTTCGGCACGGTTTCCCCCGGGAGAGAGACGCTACTGTGTCCAGAAGGAATCTTAAAATCATCTCCCGCAAGAACACTAATCAGCCAACTGTGGGCATCGCCGCCGTATAATTCTATCCCCATTTCAAACCTTTATGAAGCCCGTGCCTAGCTTTATGTGTCGACTTCCATGCCATTTCTTGAAGCATGTCATAGACGGATGTGATTAGCAAACTTGAAAATGCAAAAAGATATCCCCTGAAACCAAATGCATTTAGAATCCTATTAAAAATGGAATTATGTCTGTGAGCGGACTATGAATTTGGAATCCCTATCTCCTCTCAAACAGTTGCACAGCATTTTTCCCCCCCTACAAAAACCTCTTTTCAGCTCCTCGGATTCATTTGAAAGCACAAAAGATTGCCCTGAACTTCCAAAGAAATGTAGTGCTTTCTGCAAAATATCATCTGGAATGTTTGGAATAAATTTTGCCGCCGGTTGATAGGTGCGTACGATAAATTCATGAAATATTTAGAAGCACTTCACACATCTGACTGCAATTTTCCGAGTTTAACAACTGGCCAAAACCAGACTGAGATCCAGGCTTGCGTCTGGAGACTTTCACCCGGTGGGCAAGATTTGGATTTAGATTAAAGATGAATACATTATAGTTCTGCTTTGAGAGATTCATGATAAGAGATGGACGGATGAGGAAGGCAGACAGATTGTGAGAATGTGGAAAAGTGCATGTTTCCACCACTTTTAATCAACTTTTCACTTTCATTTCTATGGCCCCGCAGTGTGACAAATTAATTTTTATAAAGCACACATTCCCTGTAGTCTCTCAATTAATGAGGCTGTGAAAACTCAATGCGCATAAATAATAATAAGACAATCTGAAAATGCTGTTAAAGTACTTTCAGAAGAAGTTTAAAGGGATTCGGCTATTTTGGGAGGTGCAACACCACAGGACTGAATAAATGAAGATGGAGGGAGTTAAACAGACCTTAAATGAATAGCAGGAGGCACAACTTTTCCTCTTCTTAACTTACAAGTTTGGAAAACTATCTTGTGTCCTGTTGAGCCACATTTTCAAGGATCCCTAGAGATGCACATTTAGAAAGAGATTTGATGAGTTACTCCACAGGACTCAAGAATACTGGTGCACATTACAGTGAAATGTAGTCCAAACATAGCAATAAATAGCATTTCTATCCACATTGTTCACTGATGCATTGCTGTATTTCACAGTTCATGATGTGGACGGTCACTGCGCAGGACAGTCTGCTTCAAACTGCTAAAAATACTCTGTGCATTGGACACAATCAGTGTTACGTGCTGCTCATCCAAATGATGAAAATGATTTTTTGAGGACAGAAATGTCACGTCACCATCCTCATTCTCACACGATGCCAATTCGGTCCACATTTGGAGACATTTTAAGCTAATATGCATACTCAAAACCAGTCATTTCTTTAAAACAGACTCATATGTCAATATATATTTAAATAATATTTCCATTCTAAAGGACAGTCGAACAAGCAATTTCAAGTTTCTACAGGAAATGCATTAAAAATCAGTGTCCTTCCCTGTCCATTCAAATAGGAGAGAGAAAATGAAATGTCTTTTTCTTTGTCCTGTCACCCTCCCCACATGCGCGCACAAAGCCAGAGTCCTACAGTAGCCTACTGAATATTCTCTTCAATTCCATTATAATGCATTGAATATCGCGTTCGTTCCCGCGTGCATCAGACCTGCGTGAAGGTGTATTGGTCATTCGTGTGCATTGTAAATGTCATTGGCGCGTGTGTCTGTCGCGGGAGGGGTCAGAGAAGAAGCTGCGCGCGGAACAAGTGACTTTGCGCTTCAGTTCAGAGAACCTGATGAACAGCGCGACTCTCTCCGCGCGCAGGTGCGCTAAAATGGAGCGAGGACTTTTATTCGCGCGGATATTTGGAGGTACGCTGATATGCATTTCGCTCGTGTCACAGGTCGTTTCTGAGGAACGAACGGTGAGGTATAAGATATACGAGGAGGTCCGACCGCCGACGGTCATCGGAACTCTAGCCAGCAATGTAACCTGGACCCCGGACATAACGCGCAGGACTTTCCCCGGAATCAGGTTTAAGCTCATGAGCCCCTCCACCGGCTCCTTCATCCGATTCAGGGAAAGCGACGGGAGGCTGACGGTGGAGGAGCGCGTCGACCGCGAACGCATCTGCAAGCGCAACCCGCGGTGCGTAATCACTTTTGACGTCGCGTTCGTGTCCGCCGAGCAGTTTGAGCTCTTTCACGTCGAGGTGGAAGTGCTGGACGTAAACGACAACTCACCGGTGTTCCCGCGCACCGATTGCACCGTCGAGATCTCCGAGAGCGCGGCGCTTGGGACGCGCGTCGCGCTGGACGCCGCTGAGGACGCAGACGTGGGCTCTAACTCTATCCAAACCTACCATCTGAGCGAGAACGCTCACTTCAGCGTCGATGTCATAACGCGGGTGGATGGGGTTAAATATGCGGAGCTGGTGCTCGTCAAAGAGCTCGACCGCGAATCCCGCGCTTTTTTCGCGCTCAAACTCGTGGCGGCAGACGGCGGGAATCCGGCGAAAAGTGGTGCCACCAATGTCACCGTCAAAGTGAAAGATGCCAATGACAACAGCCCGCTGTTTGACCACAGCCATTACTCTGTGGATGTGCCAGAGGACACCCCTGTTGATTCGCTACTGCTAGACTTGAACGCCATCGATCCGGACGAAGGTCTCAATGGACAGGTTGTTTATGAATTTGGCAAACAAGTCACAACAAAGATCAGACATCTATTTAAACTGGATTACAAAACTGGACATTTGACTTTGCAAAACCCTGTGGATTACGAAGATGAAATCACGTATGAAATTGATGTGCAAGCCAGCGATTTAGGACACAATCCTGTGCCCTCAATGTGCAAAATCATCATCAACATCAGAGATGTGAACGACAACCCACCTGAAATCATCATCACGTCCATTACATCAGTAACAGATGGTGTGGCGCATGTTAGCGAAGCTACAGGTCCAGACATCTTGGTGGCTTTAATCAGCATCAAAGACAAGGACACTGGAGCGAACGGGCAGGTGAGCTGCACTCTGAACGGTGGACATGGAAACTTCAGGCTTAAAAGAGCATACGAAGGGAGTTACACGATAGTCACCATGGCTCCTCTGGATAGAGAGAAGATCGCGGAGTATAATTTGACTGTAGTGGCTGAGGATTTCGGTGTACCGCCGTTACGCACGGTAACTCATTACATTATACAGCTTACAGACGTCAATGACAACGCACCGACATTCAGTGCTAAGATATATGAAGGTTTCATTGAGGAGAATCAACTTCCAGGTACCTACATCACTACGATTTTAGCCAGCGATCAGGATTCTGGGCTTAACGGGGAAATAACCTATGAGCTTTTTGACTCGGACACCAACAGCATCTCCAGGTTTGCTATTATGAATCAAGCGGGGAATGTTTACGCCTTGCAAAGTTTTAATTACGAAGTCACAAAGCGGCTAGATCTTCGCGTCCAGGCCAGCGACCGAGGATGGCCGCAACTTCACAACAACGCAGTACTGATTATTAAAGTAGTAGATCAGAACGACAACGCACCTTCGATAATGAAACCGCCACTCGTCAACAGATCTGCCGAAATCCAGCTTCCCAGAGACGCGCCGCCCGGTTATATCGTGACCCGAATCGCGGCGAAAGATTCAGACGCCGGTTTGAACGCAGAGCTCACTTACAAACTCTACGACGGAGGCGATTTCGGTTTCGCCATCGATCCGAATACGGGGGAAATATACATCAACCGCAAAATCGCTTACGACGAGTACGACTTATGGAAAGTCTTAGTGACGGTTAACGACAATGGCCACCCGTCACTAACCTCAACAGCTACGATTCATTTCACCCTAACCGAGTCTGCGCCCTCAAATGGCAATTTTTACGACGAAAGAGAGGATGGCGAACCAAAACAATGGACGCTTATTTTAATCTTGGCTTTGACGAGTTCCTCGCTGCTGTTTTTGGCTATTTTATCGTACATACTATGCAAAAGTCGCAAAAATGGTCAGAAGAGACAAGCTAACCTTCCTGACACGGTGGATATTCCTTACGATAAAGAGCACAACGCCTTGTCGATGATCTCCAGCCAGACTGCCAATGTGTTCGACACGCATGCATTTCACTCCACGACCGTCATCGGCACGCCTGAGAAACTACACAACAGCGTGCAGGCGACGGCCGAAGTTTTTAACGAAACCCCTCAGACCTTCAAGAGCAAATATAGGAGTGTGGCAGGGGAAATAGATGTAAGTGGTGACTGTTTCTTTCTGTGTTTGTGTGTTTGAAGGGCCGTTCACACAGGACATGCATTCAAAAACAGCTCGACGGAGTGCAGCTGAACACAACGCAGGGCTCAAAAGCAATGCTAATGACGCAAAACATGAAAGCCAATGACGTACATCTGATGCACGTGCACAGGCCAATGCAAAACAGTGCATATGGAATGCAAAGGAATGGAACATTTTTTTTTTTTAAATGTTAACTTTGCACAATGCAGTGAACAAAGACGTGCATCTCATATATATGTAGCCTACATATAATAAGAATTTTAAAAAAAATGCAGATTGACAACCAAAAAAAGCGAGATTCAATGCAACGCTCATATGTTTGCAACAATAAATAAAATGGTGCAAAAGAGCAAAAATGATTATAACAACTGAAGGATTGGGAACAAATTTAGAGTTATTATAGTTAACAAATCTAAAACCATAAAAAAGCATTTTCTTTACTTGAAATAAAATAAATGTATGTATATATATATATATATATATATATATATATATATATATATATATATATGCACACAAAAACTACAAAATATGACAAAAGCACACAAAAATTAAAAACTTTAATTAAATTAAAATTTGAACTAAAATTAAAATGAAAACAGAACATAAAAAACTGATTCAAATATTAATAAAAACTATAATAGCATATCAATTATACTGTAATAACTCTTAATTTAACTGCCTAAATTGACACCCCATGTTAAAAATACAATGCTCACTTTGTAAAAAAAATATATATATATTAAAAAAGTGATGCAACAGCCAAAAATGTCTGTCTGATGCACATGACAACAGGCTAAAATCAAATAAATAAATAAAATAACAATAGAGGAGACTGATGCAAAGGAATAAAACAGAAAACAGGTCAATCAGTTTTTAACTTGACATGTTGTCTTAAAAACATAACACTCATTGTGTGAAACCCTGAAAAACAGAGATGTGATGCAATGACCGAAGGAGGCGTACAAACACAAGGCACTACGTGCATTAAAAACAGCTAAAAGTAGAACAATGGAATCCAACTCAGTTGAACACATTGGAATTGAAGCTGTTTTTTTTATTATCTGTTTTTAACTTCATATGTTGTTTTAAAAATGCAGTGCTTACAGCGGAAGGCACTGAAAATGCAGTAAGATGTGACCAAATGGCCAAAAAACTATTAGTAAATAGACCAACAATAAAAAAGTAGCACAAAGCAATGTGACAGATCACAGGGGTCACATGTCACAAGTGTTACAAAACAGCTAGAAGGAGCACAATGGAACGGGTTTCTAAATGTGTTTTACAAAATATACCTGTTTTTATTTGTCATAACTTGCTTGCTTACTTAGTCCTCTTCGCCTCTAGCGAGACATAGGGCATCAACGATCAACCTCCATCTATTTGTCGTAAACTGTCTTTAAAATAAATCGGTTCATGGCACAGGATGCAGAAATAAAACAAGCATGCAATGCAACAGTCAAAGACATCTGTCTGATCAATGTGTATATACAGTATACCCAAAAAATTAAATAAAATAGTGCAGACTGAACACAAAAGTGTGCTTAACAGTAACAGTAGTTTATCAACAAAATGAAAAGTCTGTCATTATTTTTTTTTGTTATCAACATTTTTTATTTTTCACACATAACACAACACAGCATCCAAAATATAACAAAACAACAGACACATACTCAACATCTCAAGGTCCAATCAAAAGGGAGGGAGAGAGGGAAGGACAACAAAAACACAAAAGTCACTCCTCCATACAATCACGTACATCCATCAAAAAACACTGCCAAGCATCAACGGTCGAAGGCTTGGCCCCACCGACTCGCACCGTTGTACATTCACATGACACTATTTGCAGGAGGCTACGGATCCAATATGTTTTTCTACACATGTGTGGTGTAAACCAGTTCTGTATTATTGTCTTCTTCACAGCTGTAAAACCAGCAAACAACATTCTCTTTTGCATTGAACTAATACAGAGACCAGAATCATCATTAAGAAGACACAAACTTGGGTTAACATAAAAAGTCTGTCATTATTTACTCACCGTCATGTCGTTCCAGAAGAGCAGAGAGGATGAGCTTTGGTTCTTGTGTTTTCACAGGGATATTCCACTTTGCCTGGTTATGGTAAAGACAACGCTCGACCCATCACGGTATGGAAAGGAAACTCCATGATGACCATCGCGGTCAGAGACCCACAGATCAGTGGCAAAGACAGCGGAAAAGGAGACAGTGATGTTAATGACAGTGATTCTGACATCAGTGAAGGCCTCAAGAAAGACTACACGTCATATAAAGGTTACAATCAACTCATCTGACTGACATACTCAGAACTATTTATTATACATACTATATTATTATGTATATACATGTCCAAAATGGTAATATATTTAATATTTTTGCAAAATTCTCATAATAATAATAATAATAATAATAGTATTTGTTTTAGCAGTTGCCTTTCTTTAAAAAAATAAAATAATAATAATAATAATAATATATATATATATATATATATATATATATATATATCATAATTTAGCAGGATATTATAAAAATTATATATTTTCTTAATTTAATTTTATATTAATATATAAATATGTTTATACATATAATATAATATAATAATACCTTATAGGCAAAATTTAAAAATGTTAAATGTTTATTTTAATTTTAATATCAAATATTTGTTGTAATTATAAATTAAATAAACATTATATTACATATATTTCTATATGTATTTACTTTTATACAGAAACATACAAATATACAGTATATATATATATATATATATATATACATACATACACTCACAGACAGTGTATATATATATATATATATACCTGCCTCTAAATCATCTTGTTAAATTTCAAAACTACTTGAAAATAGGATCTGATGCAAAACAAAGAATAATTGGAGGATTTGGAGCATTGATATAGGTCTTACACTAACGAGAGAGGAGACGGTTGTAGTTTTATACAGTTAGAAAGTAAGTCTTATAACTGATCTTTTGTGTTCTTGATAAAAGTGCAGCAATGAAACAGATAAAGACACAGAGTCGCTGGTAGCATGACTTCTTACACAGACGATTGTCAGGGCAATTATTTTTTGCAGGATCGTGGTTGCGTTGACGAGGTTTCGTGTGGATTAGTGAGGCAAAGTTAAAGTAGAGAGGTGCTCAGATTAATGAGCTGCTGATTGGATCGCTTCACTTCAAGGTCAGTTTTGATTCATTTCTAGTGCAGCCTTGTTAAACTCTAATCTATGGGAAACAAAGAGCCTGAGTGATCACACGTGCACTAATAGAGCTGAGCAGTGTGCATATCACGAGTCACACGCATCTGAGAACATTAAGAGTCCAACCAACGGATTTTCTGATGAAAAACAAAAGTGAAGGTATTTGATTCAAGAGTTTGATGTTCCAGATCTATGAAAGTTAACTTTTTCTTGCAATTTTGAGTTTATTTCTCACAATTCAGACATTTTTTCTCACAGTTCTGACTTGCAACATAACTCAAGTTTATAAACTGCAGTTCTGAGAAGAAAAGTCAGAATTGCGGGATGTAAAATATATTATTTTTCAGTTGTGAGATATAAACTTGCAATTCGGAGATAAAAAGTCAGAATTGTGAGATTTAAGCTCACAACTGCAAGAAAAAAGTGAGAACTGTGAGATAAAAAGTTGCAATTAACTTTTTTATTTTTAATTTGAATTTATTTTAATTAAAAAAAAAAAAACTTTAATTGCAATAATTAAACTGAAAATTCAACTGGATTGGGTTTTTAATTTATATGTCGCGATCCTTAGAAGAAAAGTCTGAATTGTGAGACAAACTCACAATATAAATTGCAGGAAAAAAGGGCACAATTACTCAGTCACAATTATTTTATTTTATTAATTTTTAATAATTTAATAAAAAAAAATCTAAATTGCAAGATGTAAAGATGTAAACTCAGAATTGTTAAAAAGTCAAAATTATGAGATGTAACATCAATTCAGAGAAAAAGGTCAAAATTATGAGATGTAAACTCAGAATTCTTAGAAAAAATTCAGAATTGTGAGATGCAAACTCAGAATTCTGAGAAAAAAGTAAAAGTTACGAGATGTGAACTCAGAATTCTTAGGAAAAAGTCACAATTGGGAGATGAAAACTCAGAATTCTGAGAAACAAGTCAAAATTACAAGATGCGAACTCAGAATTCCGAGAATAAAGTAAGTTAAAAGATGTAAACTAAGAATTCAGAGAAAAGTGTCAAAATTACGAGATATAAACTCAGAATTCCGAGAAACAAGTAAAAGTTAAGAGATATAAACTCAGAATTCCGAGAAACAAGTAAAAGTTAAGAGATATAAACTCAGAATTCCGGGGAAGAAAAGTCAAGAAACAAGCCAAAATTGCGAGATGTAAACTCACAAATGCTGTTGATTGGATTGGTTTGAGTTTATTGCAAGTTTATGTCAGAAATTGCAAGAAACTCGCAATTCTGAGAAGAAAAGTCCAAATTACGAGTTTGTCTCACAATTGCCAGAAACTAAAAAGTCTGAGAAAAAAAGTCTGAATTACTATGAAATATAAGCATGCATACTTGAATTCTGAGAAAAAACATCATAATTGCGAGATGTAAACTCAGAGTTGCTAAATTGCTGTTGACTGGATTAGACTGAAGTTTATATAAGATATTTAAAAAAAAATCAGATTTGAGCTCAGAAGTTGCATTTAGCGGTTTTATTGTGTCAGTTGTGTACGAATGCTTACCGGAGTGTGTTTCCTCAGGTCTGTGGGCTTGCACCAGCGAGTGCAGGATCCTCGGTCACTCGGACAGATGCTGGAGCCCGTCTGTGAGCAGAACCAGCGGGAGCGTTAACAGCAGACATCTCTCGACCTTCTCAAGGACGAGGCCGTCCTCACAGGCCACGCTTCAGAGGAGCAGCTACGACACTCAGACCAACAGAAGCGTGGCCTTGCACAGCCTTACAGAAGATCAGCAGAGTCAGTACGATTACATTCACATCTGCTCTCCACAGTCACAGCGGAGACAAGACTCGGAGAATATAGACGTGCAAGTCTACACACACTCCACAGAGAGTCCCGGCAGATTTACACAAGCCTGATACCGGCATATACTGTAATAATGTTGCTGTACATATTATCTTTGACTGCATTGATGTTTTGTATATACAAATTATATTTTTAACAATATTACCTGTTGTTTTTTTCATAGCATGTTTTGGATGAATATAATGTGATTGTGTTTGTTTGTAAGTCACATTTTTTGTCACATTGTAACAAACTGTAACACATGAAAAGTCATTTTTTAAAGCTACAAATGTTACCACTTTTATAATGTTTGCTTACACAAGTTTCTTTTTAAGAAATGTGAACATGAGAAATAAAATAAGTTATTGTAAAATCTACAATGTTTTGCGTTCTTGAAAATTTTGGACAATTTATGATCTTGAAAACTGTTAAATCTTAAGGCTTCTGAATCATTTTTTGAATTTGTTGAAAATTTGAATTATATGAAAAGGTTAAATGGATGAGTAACAAACTGTA
Organism: Schizothorax lantsangensis; assembly: GCA_027422415.1. Classification (NCBI taxonomy): domain Eukaryota; kingdom Metazoa; phylum Chordata; class Actinopteri; order Cypriniformes; family Cyprinidae; genus Schizothorax; species Schizothorax lantsangensis. The sequence goes on from CM049848.1 coordinate 35,253,353, forward strand.
ACACACATTAAATGTAATTTTTAGCTAATGTTTAGCTAACATTTATTCAGACTGAGCAAAGTTGTTTCTCTTTAAGAAATGAAAGCATGAGAAATAAAATAAGTTAATCCTTGACAAAAAACAGTCAAAAGTTCAGACATCATTATGATTATAAAACTTTTCGGTCTTTAGGTGTCTGAATTACCTTTGCAGACAATTATAAATTGTGCTTACAATTGAATTTTGTCATAACATTTTAAATTGCATTATATTAACCCTCTGACGCATGAATTATTAAATCACATTAAATCGCTATTCATACACGTAAGCACAAATACAAACACACACACATCCTCCCACCACACACTCAAACAATCATGCACACAACATATCTGCACTCATACAGTATATATGTATACATGCCTACAGTTTATATGACCTAATATATAAATATAGACTGTACGCATTGAAATAAATGATACAATCTGAAGACTATTTAATATTTCTGTTCAATAAAACCATTCAAGTGTAAATGATATCATAATTTTAATAAAACACAAATAAGGCAGAACCTATATATAGGCCCATAAGCAGAATTATACCCTTTGGTGCATGACGTCCACTGTAGTGGACCGATATATTTTCTGTCACAGAAAAAAATGTACAAGAAAAATATTGTTAAAATCTGGATGAATCTATTTATGACATCCTATTTAACTGAAAATATTTGTTGTACCTGTCTGGTTTTCTGAGATTAAAAGTATTTAACACTTATTCCCAAGCTACACGGTGCATCCCCTTTTCCCGCCGCCATCTTGAATATATCATGCAATAGATAAAAATACATCAATTAAATGGAATTGTGGACAACACTTTGGGGGTTCGCCAGTTGGTGGTTGGGACATGATGCTACATCCTAAATGGTTCAAAATGGCTTCCAAATAGCTGTCCACTGTAGTGACCACGATGCATCAGAGGGTTAAAACGGTTAAATGGATGAGTAACAAACTGTTACACTTCATTTCATTTTTATAAAGCTACAAATGTTACCACTTTTGTAACGTTTACTTACAATGAACAAGTTATTTCTTTTTTACATTTACATTTATGCATTTGGCTTACATTTTTATTCAAGTTACACATTTACATTTTATCAGTTGCAATCGAACGTCTCGGTTACGTATGTAACCCTCGTTCCCTGAAGGAGGGAACGGAGACGTCACGTCGGATGACCGACGAAATTGGGATCTCGCCAGAGAGACCAATCCACTTCGAGTGTAACTAAACGAGCCAATGGACATTGGCATGCGATCATTGCATCCAGCTGCCGCTGATCACCGTGTGAGTATAAGAGGCAGCAGGTGCACCGCATTAATTCATGCTTTCGCTGAGGAGCCGAGCCGGTGACCCGGCAGCTCAGCGGTGGTACAGCGACTGTGGCGACGGGACGTGACGTCTCCGTTCCCTCCTTCAGGGAACGAGGGTTACATACGTAACCGAGACGTTCCCTTTCAGTCGGTCACTCCGAGTCACGTCGGATGACCGACGAAATTGGGATCCCTACCAAAGCGCCACAGGAGCTGCCCCTTCCAGTGCCCTGTGTAGGCCTCCTGATCCTTCCTATAAGGCAGACGATAGGACCGGGCTCTACACAGAGAAGGTCAACTACTGTTGTTCCTTGAGCAACCCAAACAGTAGGACTTGGGTAACACTGGGAAGCGTGCCCTTCCGCTTGGAAGAGGCACACTGCGGAGTCACCTCCTCCCAGAGGGGGTTAAGTGACATTACTCATGTGAAGTAACCCCATAGGGCCCTATGCACATGGAAGTCTCGGAGATGGCTTAGGCTGCATCATTAGAGATGGCAGAACGTGGTCTGCCAGGGAAAACACGGCTCTAATAAGCATACCGTGGAATACACATATGGGATCCCAGCAGGGTCTTTCATATGGGCACTAGCCTCACACCAGATTTCAAGAATTCATTGGCTGAAAAGGCCTGGCGCCGGACGCTCCGCCACGTCTGGACGCTGGAGTGCTGGAGGACTCGACAGGTTTACCTGGTTAAGGAACTCTCTGGAGAATTAGGCGTAAGGACGCCGCAAGCCGACTCTGAGCCGGGCCTCTCAGTGCCACTACCCGTTTGAGGTGAGAACACAGGAGGAAACCGGTTCGACACGTAGGCTATAAAACCTAGCGAACGTGTTGGGAGTCGCCCAACCCGCAGCTCTACAGATGTCTGCTAGCGAGGCACCACGAGCCAGCGCCCAGGACGATGCGACACCCCTAGTGGAGTGAGCACGCAGCCTGAGCGGGCAGGGCACACCTTGTGCTTCATAAGCCAAGGTGATGGCATCCACTATCCAGTGGGCCATCCTCTGCTTGGAGACAGCATTCCCCTTCTGCTGCCCTCCGTAACAAACAAAGAGCTGTTCTGAGGTCCTGAAGCTCCGAGTTCTATCCACGTACTGTCGCAATGCACGTACAGGACAGAGCGAAGCTAGGGCTGGGTCTGCCTCCTCCAGGGGCAGCGCTTGCAGGTTCACCACCTGGTCCCTGAAGGGAGTGGTAGGAACCTTGGGCACATAGCCAGGCCGGGGTCTCAGTGTTGCACTGGAGTCAGCCGGCCCAAACTCAAGGCACGATTCGTCGACCGAAAATGCCTGCAGGTCCCCCACCCTCTTGATCGAGGCCAACGCAGTCAGGAGTAGGGTTTTCATAGAGAGAAACTTCAACTCGACTGACTGCAAAGGCTCAAAGGGGGCAATTTGTAGGGCTCTTAGCACCAATGCCAAATCCCAAGAGGGTAAGGAGGGAGGCCTAGGAGGATTTAACCTCCTAGCCCCCCTAAGAAACCTGATGACCAGATCGTGTTTCCCCACCGATCTCCCTTCTACGGGGTCGTGGTGGGCTGAAATAGCAGCAACGTAAACTTTAAGGGTGGAGGGGGACAGCCTACGCTCCAACCCTTGCTGCAGGAAGTCTGATCGAACATCTCCGGGGGTCCTCACGGTGAGAGGAACACCATTCGACGAACAGGTTCCACTTCAGCGCATAGGCCCGTCTTGTGGACGGTGCTCGTGCTGAAGCAATAGTGAGAGCTACCTCCTGGGGCAGGTCACCTAGAACCTCCGCGTCCCGTCCAGGGACCACACATGGAGTTTCCACAAGTCTGGACGCGGGTGCCGGAGGGTGCCCCGTCTCTGAGAAAGCAAATCCTTCCTCAGAGGAATCGGCCAGGGAGGGGCTGTCGCGAGGAGCATGAGTTCCGGGAACCAAGTCCTGCTGGGCCAATATGGAGCTACTAACAAGACCTGCTCCTCGTCCTCCCTGATCTTGCACAGTGTCTGTGCTAGTAGGCTCACTGGGGGGAACGCATATTTGCGCAGGCCCTGGGGCCAGCTGTGTGCCAGTGCATCCGTGCCGAGCGTTGCCTCGGTTAGGGAGTAGAACCACTGGCAGTGGGTGGTTTCCGGAGATGCAAACAGGTCTACCTGAGCAACTCCGAACCGACTCCAAATCAGCTGGACCGCCTGAGGATGGAGTCTCCACTCCCTGGAAGTGCTGCTCGAGACAGCTCGTCGGCTGCCCGGTTGAGCACTCCTGGGATGTGGATGGCACGAAGGGACCTCAGATGCTTCTGACTCCAGAGGAGGAGGTGGCGGGCGAGTTGCGACATGCGACGGGAGCGTAAACCGCCTTGCCGGTTGATATACGCAACGGTCGCAGTGTTGTCCGTACGGACCAGAACGTCCTTGCCCTGAAGGCGCCCTCTGAGGCGGCTCAAGGCCAGGCGTACTGCCAGCAGCTCGAGGCAATTGATATGCCAACGCAGTTGGGGACCCGTCCAGACCCCTAACACTGCGTGCCCGTTGTACGTGGCTCCCCAGCCAGTGGCCGAGGCATCCGTGAATACCACAGCATGCCTGGATACCTGCTCCAGGGGCACTCCTGCCCGAAGGAACGAGGGATCTGACCACGGGCTGAAGGTTTTGCGGCAGGCCGTGTAATCTGAACCCGGTGAGTACCGCGTTTCCACGCCCACCTCGGGATTCGGCCATGGAGCCAGTGCTGAAGCGGTCTCATATGGAGCAGACCGAGCGGCACTATCGCCGCAGCTGCAGCCATATGCCCCAGGAGCCTCTGAAAGAGTTTCAGTGGGACCGCCGTCCTGCCTGATAAAGTCTTGAGGCAGTTCAGCACCGACTGAGCACGTTCCTGGGTGAGGCGTGCTGTCTGGTTGACCGAATCCAACTCCATGCCGAGAAAAGAGATCCTCTGTGTTGGCACGAGTTTGCTCTTTCCCAGTTGACCCGAAGGCCCAACTGGCTGAGGTGCCTGAGCACCAGGTCCTTGTGTGCGCGCAACTGCTCGCGAGACTGTGCAAGTATGAGCCAGTCGTCGAGGTAGTTGAGGATGCGCACCCCTCGTTCTCTCAGGGGAACAAGGGCCGCCTCCGCGACTTTGGTGAAGACACGAGGCGACAGGGACAGCCCGAAGGGCAGGACCTTGTACTGATATGCCCGACCCTCGAACGCGAATCGCAGGAATGGCCTGTGTCGCGGGAGGATCGAGACATGAAAGTACGCATCCTTCAGGTCGATCGCTGCAAACCAATCTAGGGGACGGACGCACCCGAAAATGCGTTTCTGCGTCAACATTTTGAACGGCAGCTTGTGAAGTGCACGGTTCAAAACTCGCAGATCCAAGATCGGTCGTAACCCACCGCTTTTCTTGGGCACAATGAAGTAAGGGCTGTAAAACCCGACCTCATATCGGCTGGAGGGACCGGTTCTATCGCATCCTTTGCCAGCAGGACTGCGATTTCCGCACACAGGACAGGGGCATCGACAGCTTTCACTGAAGTGAAGTGGACACCCCTGAACTTGGGGGGACGCCGGGCGAACTGAATCGCGTAGCCGAGTCTGATGGTCCGCAGGAGCCACCGAGACGGACCGGGGAGCGCTAACCAGGCTCCGAGAGACCGTGCCAGCGGAACCAACGGGGCCACCGACGTACCCGCGGAGGGGCAGCATGGTGGAGCACAGGGACCCGCCCCGGGGCCTGTGACGGCCTGGCCTGTGATGGCAGGGGGCGGGGTCTGGGTGTGTAGTGTAACACTCACCTGATTCCTCCTCGTGTGGAAGGAAACACAGGAACCCGGCTTGAGGCTTGTGACAGCCCGGCGTGTGACGACTTGAAGCGGGGACTGGAGTGCTACCGCCCTTACCTGGTTCCACGAATGGGCAGGAGGGGTGCTCTTGGGCAACCACCTGCTGCCTGGCGAGAGAGGAAGAGGGAAGTGAACTCGTGATGCACGGTTCACCACTCTCCTCCTCTTGAGACCCAGAGATTGAGGAAACTGCTCTTTTATTGATGTTTTGGGTACCGCTGGCTGCTGGGCCAGCGGCGGAACAGAAACAAAACGAAACAAAAGAATCTCCACCCGGCCCTCCTCCGGGGGAGGGAGTGGCGCAGTCACCATCTCCCACTGAGCAGTCTCCTCCATCTCCGGGTCGCCCGTCTCAGGGCCTCTTGCACCTGCGCTTACCGCCAGGTTTGGCGAGGGCCTGGACGGGCTGGGCGTCCTGTCTGCGACCGGCTCCACGACGCTGCCTGGTGGAAGGCTGCTGCGGCTGCGCGGGAGCGGGGGCGGCCGCAGAGGGGCGCCCACGGCGACGAGCAGGCTGAGGGACTGCAGCCGGGGTGGAAGCAGCAGGTTTCCTCCGGCGCATGATGTGTTTAATCGCCTCAGTCTGCTTCTGTGCTGCCGAGAACTGCTGGGCAAAGCTCTCGACCGCGTCGCCGAAGAGGCCGGTCTGCGACACGGGAGCATTCAGGAACTGCACCTTCTCCTGCTCCTTCATGTCAGCGAGACACAGCCAGAGATGGCGCTCCTGGACCACTAGTGTGGACATCGCACGACCCAGAGACTGTGCGGTCACCTTCGTCGCTCGAAGCGCGAGGTCCGTCGCAGCACGCAGTTCATGTAGAACCGTTAGGTCATGACCACCCTCGTGCAGGTCTTTCAGGGCTTTGGCCTGGTGGACCTGCAGTAACGCCATGGCGTGTAGGGCAGAAGCCGCCTCCCCACAGGCTCTATAAGCACTGCCAGTTAGGCCTGACGAATACTTACAGGCCCGTGAGGGAGACACGGATCACCCCGCAGGGTGGTAGCGGCTGTTGGACACAGTTGCATGGCCACAGACCGCTCCACCGAGGGGATGCCCGTGTACCCCAAAGCAGCCCCACCATCGAGGGTGGTGAGGGCGGAGGAGCCACAAGATTTGTTTCGGGCAGTGAAAGGTGCCTTCCACGATCTTGTAAGCTCCTCATGCACTTCCGGAAAGAATGGCACCGGAGGGGGGCGCTGAGAACCAGCGCGACCCCCACCGAGAAACCACTCGTCCAGCCTCGAAGGATCGGGACGCGGTGGAGGATTCCACACGAGCCCGACATTCTCGGCGGCCCGGGAAAGCATAGCCGTCATCTCTGGGTCTGGCTCGGACAACGCTACCACACCCGAAGGGGGCAACGCAGCCGAGTCGTCATCCCCGGAGAGAGAGAGCTCACCCTCCGATGCAGCGATCGACATCTGGTCGTCAGGGGGAGCACCGAAGGAAACGGGTGGTGTACCCCGCTCTGCAGAGGTCCCAGCCCGTTCCAACGGCAACCCCACCGGCTGCGGAGCGCTTGAGGGGTGAGGGACTCCTCTTGGGGAAGCCCTGACCGTAATCCTCAGATCACCTCTGACTCCACCGGATGCAGCGGCGCCCCGGGTGCCGGGACGAACACCGGATCGCGGCAGAGGCAGAGGGACTCCGCCAAGTTTGACATAGCGGAGTCTATCACGCAACTCCGAGATGGTCATGTCCCCACAAGAAGAACATGAACCATCCACGAAAGCCTCCTCAGCGTGCTGAATGCCCAGACACGTGAGGCAGCGATCGTGACCGTCCTGAGGCGACAGAAACCGACCACACCCAGAAACGCACGGGTGATAAGACATCTTTAAAAAGACGCGATCACCCGTGTTGCTCTTTTAGAGAATTTGCTCTTTCAGTGCTGAAGCACGCAGGGGAGCTGGCCAGCGCACACTCCTAGTGTGTTTGTCAGCACGAACTTGATAGCCGCGAGACCGTGACCACCGCTGCTGTTGCCGTAACGCCCGCACTCTCGTTCTCTCTGCAACACCGAAGTAGAGAGCAGTAGTGATGCACCACCGCTCGGCTCCGAAGCGAAAGGATGAATTAATGCGGTGCACCTGCTGCCTCTTATACTCACACGGTGATCAGCGGCAGCTGGATGCAATGATCGCATGCCAATGTCCATTGGCTCGTTTAGTTACACTCGAAGTGGATTGGTCTCTCTGGCGAGATCCCAATTTCGTCGGTCATCCGACGTGACTCGGAGTGACCGACTGAAAGGGAACTCATGACCTTGGCGCTACTTTGGCAGAAAGAAATGAAATGCTATTTTAAGAAATGAAAACATGAGAATATATATATAGTATATATATATATATATATTTTTTTTTTAAGTTAACATTTTTTTTTTTATTATATAAGTTTTATTGCTTTTTTATTGTTAATATAGTTCAAGTAAAAGTGTTTTTTAATGGTTTTAGTTTATCTCATGCATGTTTCTTCTTCAATGGTGTTAAAAAGCATCCCATGATGCACCTGATGAAGTTGGCTAACGAATGTTCATAGTGAAAAAAGCTAGAAAATTGACAAAGAAGTTGAAATATAAGAGAATCTTCATTTGTGTCACACGTTTTTATCACTACATCATTCCCAGACCTGGATTTGTGTACTTTAATCAGTTTACTGTTATTTTAAAGTGTGAAATAGTCATGAAAATGAGTGATGTGTCCAAACTTTTGACTGCTAGTGTACATAAATGAGACTTTATACAGATCCAGCCCTAGTTAAACTGAAGAACTTGCTTGACTTTTGTTGAATTGAAAAATAAATGTTGCCTTTGAAAGCATCCCATAGATTTACACCAGTGAGTTCAGGTAAACCAGGCCTCTTTTTGCCTGTCAGTTTACACAAATTCACTGGAAATGTGCATGAATAGTCTGAAGCGTGTGTCTCAGCACTGTTTTCTCAGGCCACAGAAAATCCCCGGAGAGGAATTCCAGGCTTGGGTTTCTCCGGGACCTTGTTTATTTTGCCCGAATTTTTCCTCTCTCTCACCTACATGACAGAAACTTGAGAGAAGCTACACCAAGTCACAAAGCTCTGCTTTCAGTTGAAGCCAGAACGCCATGGAGGAAACATCTGAAAAAGTTCCTTTTGAGGTACGTGATGCTTTCATTTTATCCTTAAACTTCACATTATGCATCTAATATACTGATCTATGTCTATAATCCAACGATGTGTGTTTAATAAGGCTTACAGTAGCTTGAAGCCCAGAGGGTTTATGCGTGTGAAGAAGACGGCGGTCGTAGCCTTCATCGCCGGCGCCGTTCTGCTGCTCTTTGGAGGCATTGGAGCTTTTTATTTGTGGAAAGTCAGCGAGAAAGAAGTAAGTGTCTCAGACCAGACAGTATAGTAGTCTAAACTAGTTTGGCTCAAAATTAGTGCAACTGTTCAGCAACTTCCTACACAAAAATATCACTTTTGGGAGCGTCTATCAAATTCAGCCCACTAAAGCTAAAACGTGAAGTCCTTAAAGGCAAATCAAAGCAGTAAAATGTTTATTATTGATGAGGTGAACTGACAGAATTGATTGTGACGAGTTAACTGCGTAATAATAAAAACATTTTACTATTTGTTCTTCTTGATGTGCAGCAAATTGTTCTGTGTTTTGGGTTTAATTTGCATGCATGCATGCATTCATCAGGGGGATTTTGTAACACTGCTATGTTTAAAGTATACATTTTTAATATTCCGCATTGCATAATCACACAGTATCACTCTCAAATGCATGCTGATGCAATAGCGCAGACGTGTCGATATTTAAAGCCCAGCAGGTCTGAGTTGGAATGAGAATATTTAAATTGCAGTTTGTCTCAGCAAAGTGTCAGGAATGATCAATGAAGCAGGCAGCGTCGTGTTTGCATTTGCAGCCATCAGTGTGCATTGATTTCAGGCACCTCTGGTATTTCAAAAAAATCCACCAGGTTAAAGACGGCAAACAAAGAGGTCTGTGTGCTGGGTTATAATCATGCAGTGTTAACACTGCAAACAGATCAGCATGCATCACTTCCCAACACAAACACAAACGGCCAGTAAGAGCTGCACCCGTGAGCAAACCACCTGCTGGACCACTGCACAAAATAATGCACCAATATTATACAGTATGTTTTATATGGATTAAATCAGTGGTTCACAACTACAGCAGGTTTGCTTCAGGACGCAGATTAAGTGGCAACCCAAAACTGATTAATGTACAAAATGTAAATTATTATTTATACTAATTTACTCTATTTTGGAAGCATTTTCTCCTCCTTTTGACATTTATGCATGATTATATGGTTAGTTTTATTATTTCCATTTAGCATCATTTCTCCCAGATGAGAACCACTGGATTAAAATATGTATTTGTATGTTGCAGTGTTATTTTGAGATATTATTTTATTTATTTATTATTATTTTATTTAGTTTTTATTAATATTTTGAATTAGTTTTTATTTTTATATTTTTTATTTTCAATAAAATTTTTGTTAAAGTTTTTAGTAATTTTGTTGTGTGTTTTGCCATTTTTAGTAGGTTTTTTTTTTGGGGGGGGGGGGGGGGTTATGTGTCTAAATATAGTTTTTAATAATTTTTATTTCAGTTTTAGTTTTAGTTTCTATAGTACATCAAGTTAAACTAAATGAGAAATGTTGCCTTAGCAACTAGCTAAAATATATATTTTTAATTTTATTTATATTCATTTTTTAAATTAATTATGTTGTGTTTTGACATTTTTATTATTTTTTACATACAAAAATATTATTTTTAATCTTAAAATGTTCAAATAATTTTTTTAAACTTTATTTAATGTTTTAAATATTTTTTATAACCACACACACTCACAGTTTTTTTTAAATGTCTATATAGTTTTTATTAATTTTTATTTATGTTTTAGTTTTAGTTATTCTTTTAGTTATTTAGTTAAACTAAAGCAATATAAGAAATGATTGAATAGCGGAAATAAACGGTTTTACATATTTTATTTCTATTCATTTTAATATTAGTTAATTTCTCATTTTTATGATTATTATTTTTTATATGTCTGTAATATTAATTTTCCTTTAATTTTAGTTTTAGTTACTTTTTATATTCTATTTTATTTCAGAGTTTACATTTATTTTTTCAAATAACACGCACTTAAAAAAATATTTTCTCATTTAATATTTTTGTATTTTTTCCAGTAAAAAATGTAACATTCTTAAATCAAGATACATTTACCAGAGAAGCAAAATGACCCAAGATATTAAGTCTTGTTTTCTGAAAAAATGCACCAAAATTAAGTGAGTTTTTTTTCTTAAAAGATGAACAAATATCTGCCAATGGGGCAAGAAAAATAATATTGTATACTCTTTCAATTAAGTTTATTTTTCTGACCCCATATGCAGATATTTTTCTTGTTTTAAAGGAACACTCCACTTTTTTTGGAAATAGGCTCATCTTATATCTCCCCAAGAGTTGAACAGTAGAGTTTTACCGTTTTTGAATCCATTCAGCCGATCTCCGGGTCTGGCGGTAGCACTTTTAGCTTAGCTTAGCATAGTTCATTGAATCGGATTAGACCATTAGCATCGCGCTCAAAAATGACCAAAGAGTTTCGATAATTTTCCTATTTAAAACTTGACACTACTATTATTACTCTCATTCCAGCGTAATAATCAAGGAACTTTGCTGCTGTACCATCTGTGCAGCAGGTGCAGTGATATGACGCAGCGCCTGAAAGTAGTCCCCAGCTCAGTAGCCTATGATATAGCTGGGGACTACTTTCAGGCGCTGCGTCATATCATTGCGCCTGCTGCACAGATGGTACAGCAGCAAAGTTCCTTGATTATTACGCTGGAATGAGAGTATAGTTCCTAACCATATCAGCCTAGAAAATCGCAACTTTTCATTTTCCGTCGGTCTTAGTACAAGATGTAACTACAGAAGAGTCAAGCTTTAAATAGGAAAAATATCTAAACTCTTTGGTCATTTTTGATGACCAAATGCTAATGGTCTAATCAGATTCAATGATCTATGCTAAGCTAAGCTAAAAGTGCTACCGCCAGACCCGGAGATCGGCTGAATGGATTCAAAAACGGTAAAACTCAACTTTTTAACTCTAGGGGAGGTGTAAAATGAGCCTATTTCCAAAAAAAGTGGAGTGTTCCTTTAAGCAAACACTAAAAAACGAACTTAACTCTGGTATGTTCATGTGGACAGGCGATCAGCGCTCACTACAGTAACATCGATATAAAGATAGAAGACAGTTCAGATGCTGGAGATGGGAAAATTGTGGAAGTTCAAGACTTCAAATCCGTGAGTAGCACATAATAAACCTGTTCATCTCATTTCAGAGCTGTTCATGAAATAACTCATTTATTTTCACTCTTTTACAGGGCATTACAGCAGTCAAGTTTCCTGGAAAAGAGAAGTGTTACATCAAATCACAAGTCAGATCTGAACTTTCTGAGGTGAGAAACAATATAATCACCATTAAAGTCTTTCTTATGCCACATGCTTCATTCTACATATCAGACTCAAGTTTCATTTATTAACTATACATTGGCTATTTTGACCATATCTGAATTTCACTTTGATGAAATATGAATGAAATTGATGATATCTAAAAAATAGTCCTGCAGAAATTAATCTACATGTCCATCATGTTTCATAAACCTCAGCTAAAAGCATCTGCTACATGAATAATCATATAAATGAGACTAAATTGGGGAAAACATGTTTATCAAGCTAAATGAAAGGTAATTAGTTGTAACTGTGAATACACATATAAACTTTCTCATTAAACTCTTGCAGATTTTTTATCTCAAAATGTTTGTTTACAGCCAAAGTGTGTGATTTCGGCATCATCAGCTTCACTAAACAGAATTTCATACTGCTTTCCTGGCCACACCCCATCTGCTGTCTGTCACATGGATAGCCCCGCCCCCAGACTCATGCCATTGGTTGAGCTAATACTTTTATGTCAGGATCAAGGTGTTAAAAGCCATTAACACTGAAAATGATAACTAAAAAGACAGCGATTAACTATTAGTGTCCACACCAATGCACGGTAATGTTATGTTTATTATAAGCCCACGCTGCAGTTTTGTTGTCTGCCACTTTAAATACACAAAGCTCATTAAAGTAGAATGGATTCTGATTGGCTGTCAATGTTTTTATTGTTCATCAGCTAGAAAAAAAAACAATATGAGAGTGATTTCATCGCTCCTCTGTGTCATGATCGTTATAGATGTGGTGTGGAGTGATGAAATGTAAACTCAGAGCTCAAGTCAGAATTGCGAGATAGAAACTCAGAAACTCAGCTGCAATTAATTTTTAATTTTTTTTTATTCTGTGGCGGAATCAAGCTTCCATAAGTATATCTTTATCATTAGAATTATCGTGTTTGGTTTGAATGGGACTTTAAGGTTTAGCTGGTTTTGTGTGCAAAAAGCATCTTCATAAACAGCAATGCAAAAGTCTTTTTTTAGGTTTCAGTGTTCAGTCAAGCGTTGTGTTTTAATTACCGATAGGAGAAATCTGATGTGGGGTCTCTGGTCTGGATCGCAGCTGAAGAACCACTGAAGGACGTCAGTTTTCTGAGCCCTGAAATACTGAGATTCTGCGGAGACCTTCCCATTTACTGGCATCATCCTGCAAACTCCAGAGGTGCTTCATTGTATTTCCATTAATAAACCTGCAACACATGAAGAGCAATGAAGTGCAAGTTAATACTATGAGAAAGTATCGCTTTTTATATTGTATGATTAATAGTTCAGTATAAGCTATATAATGTCATTCATCAAGCCACACAACACAATCCCAGCTAACTGGAAACGTTCTGGCAAGGTTCTCTCAAAGATATGAGCAAACATTCTTCCAGTAACGTTAATAGAATATAGTTATGTGGTCTTTAATAATGTTCTCAAATGTTAGCACAAAAACATTATTTATACATTGTTCATGGAATGTTTTTCTGAAACATTTTAGTTATACCTTCAACTAACATTTTTTTTTTAAATGTTACTACTTGTTTCAGAATGTTTAGAGAATATTCAAAAGCAACATTCCCATAATATTTGTGAAATGGAAGTTCCCTTAACGTTTGCATAAAGAAGAAAAAAATATCTATATATTTAAAACCTGGACGTATTGAAAATTCAGAGAACATTCAGGACTTCATGGGAACATTCTTAAAACAGAAGAATAACTGGAAATAAACTTTAATAACAAACTCAGAGACACATACCAAACACAATAATCAACGAGAACAGACAGAGACAGAGGGAGAACACATGAAGCAAACTAAGGAACTGATGAGTTAATTAACGAGGAAACAGGTGAACAGAATGAGTCAGACTGAGAAACTACGTCATGGGGAAACACAATGAGACAAACAATTTGGAAACATTACTTTTGAATGTTCTCTGAATGTTCTGAAACAAGTCATAACATGCAAAGGTTAGCAAACAACATTAACGAAACATTATATTTTAACATTTACAAACATTATTGGAAAATGTTTGAATGTTGAATTTTTTTAAAAGTAGCTAGCAGTAAAGTTTAAAAAACATTAGACAAATGTCCAACTTAAACGTTTCAGAGAGGAAAAAAAGTTCCATTAACAATGTATAAATAACGTTTTGGTGCAAACATTTTGAGAACATCATCAAAGACCTGATAAGTTTGAATGAATGTTGTATTAACATTACTAGAAGACTGCTTGTCAGAACCTTGTCAGAACATTCATACAGCACATGAACATGTTTCTTAGATACAAATACATACATTTTATTGATCCCAGGTGGGATATTTAATGCAAAACAGATCCACATTCGATGGTCATTACACACTGACCGTGACATTTGTGAATGAGGCGGTGATTACATCTAAAGCTCAGAAATGCCTCGCTCTTCAGTGCTGCTTATCTTCACTCTCGCTCTCTGCTGGCTGTTTCTGAAGCATTGAGGAAGAGGAGAAGTGTGCCTCGAGTGAGACGGCAGAATACAGGTGGATTAAATCGACAACAGACGAGACGTCGAAACTCCACGAGTTCAGCCAGAGAAGATGAGCAGCCGACGGGACCCGATTATAACCCTGAAAACCCTTATCATGTGAGCAATGCCTTCATTATTAAAGTAATGCATAAACATGCTACAAATATACACACACTACCAGTCAAAAGTTTGGAATGATTCAGATTCTTCTTCTCACCAAGGCTGCCTTTATTTGATCAAAAATACAGTAAAAACAGTAATATTGTAAAGTATTATTACAATTTAAAAGAACTCTTTTCTATGTTAATATAACCATTTTTGCTGCTTTTAATATAACAATTTTGAACATATTTTTAATCTATTTAATATTATTTTAATTTAATTAATTATTACCATTTTTGCTACTTAATATTTTGTGGGAATCACAAGTTAAATTGACCAAAAGTGGTATTAAAGACATTTATAATGTTACAAAAGATTTCTGTTTCAAATAAATGCTGTTCTTTTGAACTTTCTATTCATCAAAGAATCCTGAAAAACAAAATGTATCACAGTTTCCATAAAAATATTGGGCAGCACAACTGTTTTCAACATTGATAATAATCAGAAATGTTTCTTGAGCAGCAAATCAGCATATTAGAATGATTTCTGAAGATCATGTGACACTGAAGACTGGAGTAATGATGCTGAAAATTCAGCGCTGCGTCACAGAAATAAATTACATTTTAACATAGTTGTTAAAAATTGTTATAATATTTCAGAATATCCCTGTTTTTCCTGTATTTTTGTAATAACATTTCACAATTTTACAGTATTTTTAATCAAATAAATGCAGCCTTGATGAGCATAACAGACTTCTTTCAAAAACATAAATAATACTGACTCCAACGTTTTGCACAGTACAAACTACAGCACATATAATCGTATATAATAATACGTTTTTAAAACAAGCACCAAGTGAAGCAGAATTGCTGCTCTCTGCTCACCATCTCTTTTCTCTTCTCTCTCCAGCGGAATCAGGAGGGTTCAGAGGGGCACATGGTGTTCGATCCCATGCTGGACCATCGTGGCATTTGCTGCACAGAATGTCATCGCAGTTACACCCATTGCGAGCGGGTATGTGAGCCTCACGGGGGCTACATGCCGTGGCCCTACAACTACCACGGCTGTCGGCAGGTTTGCAGGGTCATCATGCCATGCCGCTGGTGGGCGGCTCGCATAATGGGTCTCGTGTAAGCTCTCGTGTTTCTGCTGGTCACCAGCTGAAGGCACAGTAGATTTGCCCTTAAGGTCCAACTGAAGTATAATGAGGCATTTTCAACAAAAGTAAACCTTCAATGTAAATGGAAGAAAAGTCAGACATGGAAATACACAAACTTTAACCTAGCAATAGTTGAAATATATATAGTTTTGAATAACAGACACGTGTTTTTAGGACTATTAAAATATGCTTTTTGAATTGTACACACTTAAATGTGCAGTGTTTTATTTCTGAGCCACTAGAGGAACCAAACAAAACTGCAATTGAAAATCCAATAGAAGATGTTTGATTAGTTTTGCAATTCTGTTTGATCACAAGCGGCAAAGGAAAACAACAGCTTTACATTTATTAAAATGCCAACTGTAAAATACATGCAATAAAAGAGATTTTGAGACATGCATTGATTCAAGTTCATGACCTGTTCAAAATCATAGTTGACGAATATGGGTTTTGCAATGTTGAAAAATTAGGTATAATGAAGTATTTTCAACAAAAGTAAACCTCCAATGTAACTTAAGGAACAAAAGATGTGTTTTAATATGCAAACAAACATACCTAACAATAGTTGAGGATATGTAGTTTTGAGTAACAGACAGATGTTTTCAGGACTATTAAAAGATGTTTTTGAGTTATAAACACTGTCTTGTGTTATTTCTGAGCCACTACAGGAACCAAACAAATGGAAATTGCATTTGGAAATCCGATAGAAGACTGTGTTTGATTGGTACAGTCATTATTTGTGCAATTCTGTTTGGTATTGCAAGCGGCACAGAAATCACATACTTCAGTTTTACATGAAGAACTACAAGAAAATAAATATTTGCATTGCATTTATTCAAAAGCAAACTGTAAAATACATTTCCACAGCCTCCAGGCAATTAACAAGTACTGAGTTGCATGAACCTAATATCATCTTGTGTCTAAGAGTTGCAACCTAATTTCACAAAATCCTCTGCGTAGGCATTAATAACTCATTAAGCTTAGGCTTGGTTTGCTAGTAATCATATGGCTAATCCATGCATTTACCCACTGAGATATTAAATGGTGTGTACAGCAAGATTTAAATGTACTACACCTTAAAAAAAGAGAAAAGCAAACACCTTCTGAGCTGTTCTTAAATGGTTTTAGTGTATTTTGATGTCATCTTTCCTCCCACAATATACTTTCAAGTTTGAAATGAAGAGCACATGACTTTGTTTTAGACATATGAGGCTCAGAAGAATGAGGCCACAGTGAAAATCTGGGATGCTTTCTTTTCCATTTAAATTTAGAAATAAAAAATTGGGGATTTTAGAAAATGTAAAAGAAAGAAATGCAAAATGAAGCAGAACTATGTCAGATTGTGCTCTACTTTCCAAGTAAACGAGTGACATTGTTCATGCATTTTTTGTACAGATTTTCATTTGTCACACAAGTTGTGATGTTGACAATAAATTGTAATGAAAATGTACTAAAGCAGAGGCATTTCACTCTTTTGGATCCCACAGCATATCTGTGGAGAGAAGTTTCTGTCTTTCTCTCACTGCATCTTCATCTTAAACTAACATGAGTTCTGTGCTACAGTGACTGCAAAAGTCATCTAAATAAAATATGATATTTCAAATATAAAAACGACCTTATCCACTTCAGTAATTTGAAGGCTGTCTGGTCTGTGTCTTCATTTATTTATTTATTATTCATTATTTATTGTTTTTCCACAAACAGGCAGGACACAAAGTTCCAAAAGCAGCAAGAGCGATTTAGATTTAATGATGTATGAAGCACATTTCAAAGATGCTTTTTGCGCCCGTAACACTGTTTTCGCACGATCACGCTAATGAGGAGAAATTCTCATCACGGGATGCTTTTTAGAGAATGCTCTTCTGTGATAGCAGTTCATGTTTCAGTCACACTGCTGTTGTCTCAGTGGGGAAACATGAGCAGCTCTACAGGAAATCAAATTGACTTTGGCATGTAGTGTCTAAGAATGTCCATGTCACAAGTGAGCAAACTCACACTGCCTTGAGCAAATGTTCAGACATTTTAGCATTATGCTTAGACAGGACATTTTTTCTCTCTCAATGGAGTTGGGGTTTATGGGTAGCTCTATTTGTTATGCAATAACACTTATTTTGAGATGTGCATTCAAAATCTTTGACAAATATGGGTTTTGCAACATTTACACCCACACCGATAACTATTTACACATGTGATATAAGCTAACAGAAAGACAATTCGATAGGATAGCATACAGTGTTGCAAACTAAGGCGCAGTCACATTTACCATTTTTCTGCAAATTTCCATGGGCGCCCACATGAAAAAATACTATAGTCATTTATAGTAACTATTATAGTGTTTTTGAACCATACTATAGTAAAGTGTATTATACTGTATATATTATAGTATTTACAACACATTGTTAATGAATGCTACAGCATACTGTAGTATTAACTATAGTGAACTGATAAACTGTAATAAATACTGTAGTATACTTTAGTTTTTACTATAGTAAACTGTATTGTATTGTAGTATAATATACCCTAAAGTTGTAGAAAACTTAGTACAGTATTGGGTAAAGTAATTTGTTTATATTACTATAGTTGTTATATTACCACAGCAACTATAGAATTACCACAACAAATTAATTCAAGTACTTTACTATAGTATGGTTCAAAAATACTATATTATTTACTATATATTACTGTCGTATTTTTTCATGTGATCCAGTACTTTTAATATCATCATCGCGAGCAGGAATTTCACGTGAAGGTGAAAGATTTCCTCACGTAGATTTTGCAACTGCTTGCTTTTAATTCAGTGAGCTTTCCAAACACTGCAACATGAAGCTTTGAAACATTTGTGAATCATTAGTTTCGAACCAATGATTTGGGGCGCGTATCGAACTCGCTAAGTCACGCGATTTCAGCAAACAAGGCTTTGTTGTGATTCGATTTGAATTCAGGACAAGACCACGGGAACCAGAAGAGTCCTCTGCACAATCTGACTTTGCTGCAGCCTGGAATTAAACTGCTGGATTCGTCTGGCCAGAGGAGAACTGGCGCCCCGACTGAGCCTGGTTTCTCCCAAGGTTTCTTCTCCATTTTTGTCACCGATGGAGTTTTGGTTTCTTGCCGCTGTCGCCCGTAGCTTGCTTAGTTGGGGACACTTAATTTCTAGCGATATCGTCGACTTGATTGCACAGATACTATTTGAACTGAACTGAGCTGGACGATGACATCACTGAATCAATGATGAATTGACTTTAACTTTTACTATTGTCCCTTTGCATACATGAAAAAAATACGACAGTAATTTATAGTAAATACTATGGTGTTTTTGAACCATACTATAGTAAAGTACTTGAATTAATTTGTTGTGGTAATTCTATAGTTGCTGTGGTAATATAACAACTATAGTAATATAAACAAATTACTTTACCCAATACTGTACTAAGTTTTCTACAACTATAGGGTATATTATGCTACAATACACTACAGTTTACTATAGTAAAAACTAAAGTATACTACAGTATTTATTACAGTTTATCAGTTCACTATAGTTAATACAACAGTATGCTGTAGCATTCATTAACAATGTGTTGGAAATACTATAATATATACAGTATAATACACTTTACTATAGTATGGTTCAAAAACACTATAGTACTTACTATAAATTACTATAGTATTATTCATGTGGGTTATTACACACTATTTTCATATTTAATACTGTAAAGCACTCAACACAATCTGTATTGTTAAAAGCGCTATATAAATAAAGGTGACTTGACTTGACATGAACTGTTTTGAACGAATCGCTGAGTGAATGACGTCCTTGAGTCCCTGAATGAATCGATATTTAAAACAAATCAGTTGAATTTATGATTCAATCACTCATTGATTCACTCAGGAATGAAACACACTACTGTCATTGCTCGGAGATGCAAAACCATCTCATTCAAGCGATTAGCTTCATAGCTGTCATTTAACACTTGTTTCTCCTCACATAATGAAATCATCCACTCTCAAATCGATATTTCATGTCCATTTATTAATATGTACAGTCAGGTTGATAGGAGAGCCCTCAGTGTCAAGGTCCTTTATTTAGCGGTAATGATCGGATGACTGTATGATCACATATTATGTGTCTAGCATTTGTGTAGCTTCTTTTCTATAGAACCGTGAATGTAGACAACAGGGATGTTATCTGCTCGCTCAGTGTGTGGAATAAAATGAGAAATCTGCCCTGCTTTTCACCGGCCAACGATGATTACCGCGCTTTCATAGCTGATACGACAGTCTTTCCGTAGGCTATATAATATTAATCCAGCACCCACGCTTGCCAGACGCACTTAAAGCAAGGTGACAAGCGTGACATATCCAGGACCTCCTGATGATTGGTGCTCCAGCTCGTGGACATTAAAGGAGTCCCGCGGAGCAACTTTGAGTGCCCTGAAGTGGCTCAAATTTGCTGGGAGGGGGATCGGTGGGGAGGACACACATCTCCACCTCTGCACTTCCACTGTCAAGGTCATTAAAAGAAAATGAGAGGATGTGAGACAGGTTTTCTTACCTGACAGTGATTGTGGGAGTGCGAGGTGTCATCAGAGACCCTCATTCATGTCTGTCTGGGCTAGAAAAGAAGAAGAGCACTAATGGGTGACAGATAATTGCTTCTGCTAATGGTCTCGCAATGTGCATGCACAAATAAGTGTTAGATTACATAAACAATGGGTGGAAAATAAGATGAAATCATTCGCATCTTAGTTGCGGCCTCACTCTATTATTCAGACCCTTCAATATCTAGTGAGATGTCTTGCTGTTTACTGCCAATAGCCAGCTGCCTTCTGAGACAGCATCCTAACTAACATGAAACCTCATTATGGATCAGTCTAGAGAGCAACTGCTCGTGCAAAGTGCACACGAGACTTGACTAATATAATAATAATAATTACTTAGATTTTTTGTTGCTACTTTGAAATTTACTTTGCATCTTAAAGTCTCTTTACACAGCTTATAAGGCAGTTAAGGCTGCTCTGTGCCTGCTCAAAATTCAGTGTAAAGATGTAATGCATAATAAAAGCCAGACTAGATTATACCAGCTCTGAAAGCATACAGTTATAATTTGTGTGGAAATGCATTTATGCCACCTCTGAGCAGCAGTAAACAGTCTGTGTAAAGACAGCTAAATGCCATTTCAGAAACTTATATATGCCACCTATGCAGTGTAACTATTAGAAAGTATTATTAGAAAGTAAAAATGCTGCCTCAAAATTCTGTGTAAAGATGCAATGCAGAATAAAAGCCAGACTAAATTATGCCAGCTCTGATAATTTATATTTTGGTGTGTCAGAGCTGGCATAATTTAGTCTGTCTTTTATTCTGCATTGCATTTTTACAAAGAATTTTGAGGCAGCATTTTCACTTTCTAATGCCACATTTACACTGCATAGGTGGCACAGAAGCACTTCTGAAGTGGCATTTAGGTGTCTTTACACAGACTGTTTAATGCTGCTCAGAGGTGGCATAAATGCATTTACACACAAATTACAATTACATACGTACTTTGATAATTTATGCTAAGGTGTGTCAAAGTATGTAAAGATGTAAAGTGGCGTAAAAGCCAGACTAAATTAAGTCTGCTCAGACCCACCTCAGCTAACGTAGTTGCAGAACCAGTGGTGTTTTGAATCAAATGCATCTTCACGCTACAATGTTTAATGTGCAAAGATACGCAAATGACTTGAAATATGGCAGAAATTAGCAAATCATACAGATTTTTCTAGTGTTTTTCTATAATTTTTGGCACTTGATAGTGTATTTATTTCATTGCATGGAAAAGAGCAGCGTGCACATCGATGAAATACCTTTTCGCTCTGGTTTGGCTCTTTGTCTTCTGTATATGATTGTGATTTCTTGAGCAAGTGGCATGAGCTCCAGCCACTGGTCCAGGCTTTCGGCCAGCATCTCTTTTTTGCTTCTTTCTGAGCCATGGGCTTCTTATCATGTGTGTCCAGCCGTACTTTCAGTGCCTACATCCATCTTGTTGATTCTGGCGGTGTGCTCCAAGAACAGATTTGTAGAGGCAATGACCAATGCAGAAAAAAAGCAGTCATGTGTGTCCCTCCAAGAATGCAGAAACCACCCAGCCATTGTTAGGTCTGCTCTCACAGTTCTGTCTTTTCCTAAAAGGCTTTTTATTATTAATTCCCAGTGTTTAGAGATAATGCTCTAAACAAATTGCCAGTCTCACTGCATTAATTGATTTCCATGTGCATTAGTGGTAACTTAAGAACAAGTTGCAAAACTAGGAAAAGCAGTGCTTGTGTGTTTAATACATAATTCCTCATTTATACATTCCATTTATGTATTAATAAAAGCATTCATTTGAAAGCACTAGATAAATGCGTGAAGGTGTATTGGCTTTGCTTTCTGCACTGAAAAAAAAAAATTATACTACTTTTTTTTTAAGGTAAGTGGTTGCAAACAATTTATTTTAGCTACATTTAATATTTTGTTTTAAAGTTAGTCAACTAAATTTGTTTATTTAAATGTAGCTAAAATAAATTGATTGCAACTACTTACCTTAATTTTTTTTGTAAATACAATGAATTATTTTTTGTGTGTGTGTCTAGCTCTTATTTTAACAGCACCAATGGTTTTGAATTGTATTCACCAGACTGTATTTTTCTAGAACACTGATATGACTGGAGTGTTTACATGATTTATGATTGTAATCATATTTATATATATATAAAAGCATATGTATATACAGTATATACTGAGCCTGGTTTCTCCCATGGTTTTTCTTCTCCATTTCTGTTCTGGTTCCTTGTCTGTTGTCTTTGGCTTGCAGTTGGGGACACTTAATTTCTGGCAATATTGTGGACTTGATTGCACAGATACTGTCTGAAGAGAACTGAACTGAGCTCATGACATCCCTGAATCTATAATGAACTGACTTTAACTGAAAAACTGACCGTTTTCTATTGTCCTCTTGCATTATCGACACACTATTTTCCTGTTTAACTCTGTAAAGCTGTACTGTATAAAGCACTATATAAATAATGGTGACTTGACATGGTTTCCTCTAAAGGTGACTATTGGATAATGTAAACAAATAAGCAGAATTTCAGCAAACATGATATAGATATAGATATAGATAGATAGATAGATAGATAGATAGATAGATAGATAGATAGATAGATAGATAATAGATAATTATATTTTTTATTGGTTTTTTTTATACATTTTTTATTTCAGTTTTAGTTATTTTAGTACATCAAGTTTAATTACTCTGAAAAAAATATCTGCCAATGGGGTCAAACAAATATAATTGTTTTCCCTTTGAATTGTTTATTTTTTTATGATTTTTAAAAAGCAAAAACTCACTTTATTTTAGTGCATTTTTTGCAGAAAAAAAAGTTATCAAGTAATTTTGCTTCTCTTTTTTTTATATAGTACACTCACAGAAATATATATAATTTCTCTCTCTCTCTCTCTCTCTCTCTCACACACGTGTGCAGCAACCATCCACCAAGGCAAGCCCACTGTACACCAATAGATCTTTATAAGCAACAAAACAACCTGTTAACACTGAGGAGAGAAAAATCCCTGCCTCGCAGCCTTGAAGTCTCCAGATTCCCGCGGCTCTGCAGAAAGCAGCAGCTGAAGTGTTTTCGAAATATAAAAAAGGCTCCCTGTGGCACAGAAAAGACTAAATGTTATAGGTGCAGCGCCGGCGTGGGGAGATACAGAGCTGCTTTCTTGTTTGTGTGGCTCCAGGGAGCCGCTGGTTCCCAGAGAGCCCTTCAGGCCCGTGGAACAGACAGCACTTTGTGCATCACGATGACCCGCTGCGTCTGCCAATCACACGGCGAACCACGCTCCTGAGCTAATGGGCAACCGCAGCCGAGGATTCCTGAGGTGCGTCTCTCTCTCTCTCTCTCTCTCTCTCTCTGTCTGTTTTCAGATCCTCTCTTCTCTCCACTACACCTGGGCTTTCATCAGAAGCGGCGAGGGCAGAGAGCCCCAGCTGCTCGCCGAGGCACAATTTGTTTGTGCCTTCAAACCATGTATGGGGGAAATAATATTTCCAAGAAGTCAAAAAACCGCAAGCGAATTTTCTCATCTTTGTATACGTGTGCCGTGACCCGCTGTAGTGCTGCTGGTGATTTATGCCATCGGTTATGACACTGTGCTTTATTGCAGGCCATGTTCTGATTGCATAGCATTTTGTTTTGATGAAATAAATCTAATCAAAGAACATCTAATGAGGTTTGGAAACAAAACCATTGGCTTTCATTGAATATTTTTTCTCTTCTTTTTCTCATGCCAATATATTATTATTATCTCAGATCAGGGTTATTATACATTGTATATATATATAAAAAAAAATGAATTGTAAACAAAATAAAGAATACTGGATTAAGTTATACAAGAAAATATTGCAGTGTTAAAATATAAAATTAATTTCTTGAAATAAAATAAATATATCAGCATGCATATATACAGTATATACACTATATTGCCAAAAGTATTGGCACCCCCTTCTAATGAACAGGTTTGACTACTTTAGTAATTTCTATGAGTACAAATCTTAATGTTAAAGCATATAATGATATTCTAGTAAATTGTGTGCTTCTAATATTATATCAACAGTTTGGACTCTTTTCTATTCTAACATGACAATGTCTCTGTGTATAAGACAAGGTTCAAAAAGAAAATGATTGATTGAGTCAGTGTGGAAGAACTTGACTGGTCTGCATAAAACCAAGTCCTAATCCCAGTTTAACACCTCTGGTGTGACTGTAAATTAACCTTGAGTCAAAAACTCATCACCAAACACCAATGACTTGTACACAAAAAAATTACTATATTGACTAAATGTGACCCTGGAGCACAAAAGCAGTCATAAGTATCACAGGTATATTTGTAGCAATAGCCAACAATACATTGTTTGGGTCAAAATTATAGATTTTTCTTTTATGCCAAAAATCATTAGGATATTAAGTAAAGATCATGTTCCATGAAGACATTTTGTAAATTTCCTACCGTAAATATATCAAAACTTAATTTTTGATTAGTAATATGCATTGCTAAGAACTTCATTTGAACAACTTTAAAGGTGATTTTCTCAATATTTAGATTTTTTTACACCCTCAGATTCCAGATTTTCAAATAGTTGTATCTCAGACAAATATTGTCCTATCATAACAAACCATACATCAATGAGAGCTTATTTATTCAGCTTTCAGATGATGTATGAATCTCAATTTCGAAAAATTGACACTTACTGGTTTTGTGGTCCAGGGTCACAAATAATAAAAATGACTAAAAATCACAAAATAAACTAAAAATTAAAATTTTAAAACTTTACAGACATATTAAAAAATAATAATAAAAATGACAAAACACACAACAAAATTACTAAAACTAAAATGTAAAAAAAAAACTATTTAAAAAAAACAACAAAAAAAATAATAAAAATGATAAAAACACAACAAAATTACTAAAACTTTAACTAAAATTAAAAATGAAATCAGAAAACAAAAATAAAAACTGGTTCAGATAAAAACTCAGATAAACATTCACTGTAAAAATTAAATTATTGGGGTACAAGAATATATATTTCTTAGTGAAAATTGCTTCAAGGCCATTTTTTATCAGTGTAAATGCATATAAACCAAACTAGCTGTGATTGGTCACTTTACACATCTAAGTGGACGATTCCTGACCAGAATACGCTGTGATTTAATCAAAGGACCAAAGAGCAGCGGCTGTGTGTCCGTGTCTCCTCACACAAACAGAATCTAATCTAACACCATATGTGGTGGGAAATATAATCTCAGAGTAATCTCAGATTCTCACACGAGCCGGCAAGATGATGGATATCCCGGGAAAATACTGCTGCCATCCCTGCAAACCATAAGACATCTTATAAATACTGCCTTTCTATTGAATACTGAAGAAAAAATAGAGAAAAACTCATTTATATGTAGAATGTTAAAATGCCACTTATAAAAAATATTACAATATTTTTTGGGAGCATTTACTATGAATACGGCATATTAATATATATATATATATATATATATATACACACACACACACACACACACAGTATTTATAAGGGCTTTGATTCAGAGATGCATTTATGTATTCCTTTTCCACTTTAGTAAGTAAGATGGCAGGTCAAATGTCAAATGTAATAATGAAGCATAAAAGGGAATTAAAGACTAAATGTAAATTACTGCACAAGATAAGAGAGATGATCAAATCTAATTATGCAAGTAAACCATAAAACCGCACTAATGTCTTGTGTTTTTCATAATTCCCATCAGTTAGCAATTACATATCACCTAGGTAACAGTAAAATGATGAGAAATATGTGATTACAGTCTTTTATTCTCTCAAACATCTTTATGCTTTGAGCTGTCTTATCTAGTAGAGATGAGCGATATCACATATTCAGCATTAAACCATAAAAAAACATGCTCATTATTGAAGATAAAATAAACATGAGCTAAAATAAAATATAAATTAAATATAAATAAATTAAATGAAATAAAATACAATTTTAAAACTTTATAAACTTATTTTGAAAACTAATAAAAATGACAGAAACAAACAATTACTAAAACTAAACAAAGAAGAACAAAAATGCAAAAACTATTGGACATATTAAAAAACTGATAAAAAATGATAAAAACACTAAACAGAATTATTAAATCTTTAAAATTAAACTGAAAACAGAAAATATAAAATCATATCAAAACAAAATATTAAGAAAACTATGATAGTATATCTATACTAAAATAACACTGCTGATTTAAAATTAATTGCTAATTTTAATTATATTTAGACCATTAAACTAAGACAAATTAAAGTGAGATATGTAAAATGTGTAATTTTATCTTTATTAAAATACAGAAATACAGCAGAAAAAAAGACAAAATTATGTCATTTAATATCATCAAAAATGTTTTTCTTTTTATATATATTAATAACATTGCTGTAATCACCTTTTACCTATTACAAAATATCTAGTGTTTCCAAATTAAAATGCATCCACATTTTTAGCATCAGTTTAAAATAAGTGTTTATTTTAAGATTATTGCTATACATAGTATATATATATGTGTTTCTACAAAATGTTATGTTTAATTCAATGTGTTAGTTGCTGTTTCTTTATAATTATTTGTCAAATTTACTAGCAATTTCTGAGTGAAAAGCAGATCTACACTAAATCTTTTCCGTGTATAAATACATGGGAACTTCAGGCTTCATCACGGCAGCAGTGTAAGTGTGTCTGTGATCGAGAGAAACCCTTCAGAAAGCCTTCTTCTCAAAGTCAAAGCTCCCCTGTGCTGCACATAAACACCAGAGAAGCCCAGAAAAACCAGGCCTCCTCTCGTCCTCCGACCAGCGGATTCAGTGTGTCCCGCCGGTAAATGACCCCCAGTATTTGACACGCAGGAATAAACAACAGCGTTTGGAACAGGACTCTTTGACAGGATTTTACACTGGACATCAACAATATATTTTAAAAGCAACCAAAGATGTGCTTAACCCTCTGAAGCCTGTCATATGAAATAATAGTCAGAAAAATAAACTGTTTTTGAAACGGAACAGATTATTAAACCTTTAGACAAAATGTAAAAAAAAGTTTGCATTTGTGTTTTATATCATATTTGATACATCAGGCTTTTATGGCTGACAGGATGGAGCATAAACAACAAACTAAGCAAAAATATGCAATTTGGTGTAGATGCAGCAATTTATATGGACAAAAAGAAAGATAACAACAACAACAACAATAATAATACTACAATTCTTTGTCAAAACTGTTTCTCTCAAACAGCAAAAAAGTAAAATAATAATTATAATAATAATATATTTAATAATAATTAACATACTTGATAATAACAATAATAATCATATTTAATAATAATAATAATAATAATCATCATCATCATTATTTATTATTATTATTATTATTACCACCACCACCACCACCACCACCACCAACAACAACAACAACAACAACAACAACAACAACAACAACAACAACAACAACAACAACAACAATTGTTATTGTTATATTATTATATTGTTGCTATTTGAGAGAAACACACAAACATTTTATTATTATTGGCCAAAATATATAATTAAATGCTGCTTGTAATGTAAATCAATGGGATCTTTATAACAGTAGAGAAGATACATACAATGATCTAAATATCAGCGGTCGCTTTATATCTTCAATAATATTAGCAAAATGAGATTGAAATGAACCAAACATATAATGCAATGCAATGCAATCCAATGCTGATTGAGAGAAGAAGAAATAAAGGCTCCTCAGAAGATGTGAGATGAAGATCATTCCTCCGCTGAGGAACAGTGAAAGTAAAGCTTCTGGAAACAAACGCTCCTCAAAAGATCCTGATGATCAGATTTGAGACTAAAACATGATTGATGGAGAATCAAGTAAAGCTGAGCTGCTTCAGTCCAGTAAGTGTTCATCTGGAAATATGACTACAGATATTTGATAAAAAAATTCAGTCAAGATTTGACAGCAGAAAGCCACGTGAAGCAGCAGCTGAAGCTGGATGTTTGTACAATTACACTAAAAGAGCTTTTCCTGGATAAAACACTCCAAACTATCAATCAGAGACAGAAGGATCATTTAGAGGCCTATCAAATATACAGCAGGCTTTCTAGTGTTAAAAATTTGCTAAATCATTAGTGAAAAATTGACTGTGCTCAACAACAAACAATATTGCATTTTATTGTGCACAATGAGGCCACCTATGCTTTTATTTCCCATCAAACCCTCCGTCTGAATCGACACACATGAAGCCTTTAACTCCAGATTGCACGAGAGCGTCTCGTAACAGTCGGAGATATAGTGCTTTCACATTGATGTCAGTCTTTTTCGCACCTATTTTTTGCTTTGCTAATTTATGAAAGCTATGATGTGGTACTCAGGTTTAATGCTTTTTAATCTCATGCTTCGCTGGCCGCTGCCATCTTTGCATGCCGGTGTGATTTGTCCTGCTGTTTCAAGGTTTCTCTGGAGTTCTCCGGGCCCTGCGGCGAGACCGGACCGCTGCAAGTCCATTAACCTCGAGCGTCGTGAATCCTGCTGAATGGATGTTCATTTTAATCACTTTTTTGGGGGACTGTGAAGGGCTGAGAAAGCTGGCTACCTCCCGCTTAATAACATTACGCTCTAGATACTCACTCAAGCATATTTATGATCTGCATTTCCAGCGTGTTTAGATGTTATGGCAACTCACTTATTATGACAAATTCTGCTCCAGTAAAAGCCCACATAAAATCAGAATTGGACTTGTGTGGCTTTCAGTCCATATCTATTAGCGTGAGATCATCTAGATGCTGGCAGACGCCTGAAAATATATTTATGTTTAGCAGATATTTGCAATGAACAGTCTTTCTATGGAGGAAAACAGCAGCGGTGTACAAACTGTACAGATTTCTATGCAATAAAATGCACTATAGAAATAAAATGTAGATATTCATGAGCAGAACTGAATATCGGTGTAATTTTAGTTAACTAAAACTAAATCCATTAAAAATATATATTTGAACTAAAATAAATATTAAATGAAATGAAATAAAATATCAATAATTATTTAATTTAGTTCAACTTGAATGATTAAAATAAGTAAAATAACTAAATTAAAATTAATCAATAAAACTGCATAAAAAAACTAGACCAGTGTTATTTTAGTATAACTTAAATACTATTATAGCTTATATTAATACTTTGAATGTTTTTATTTTTTTATTTTCAGATTTCATTTTAATTTTAGTTAAACATTTAGTAATTTTGTTGTGTTCTTCCTATTTCAATAGTTTTTGTTCTGTGTCTTTGTGATTTTATTAATTTTATTTCTGTTTAAATTATTTTAGTACATCAAGTTAAAATAAATTAAAATGAGAAGTGTTGCCTTTTATGTTTTTAGTTCATTTTAATTTTTAATGTTTTTAATATT
This sequence comes from Schizothorax lantsangensis, assembly GCA_027422415.1. Lineage (NCBI taxonomy): Eukaryota > Metazoa > Chordata > Actinopteri > Cypriniformes > Cyprinidae > Schizothorax > Schizothorax lantsangensis. The sequence continues at coordinate 35,282,752 of CM049848.1, forward strand.
AAAAGTTTTTTTTAGTTTTTAACAATATTAACAATATTTTAACAATATTAAAATAACAAAAATACACAATAGAATTATGAAAATGTTAACTAACATTAAAATGAAAACAGAAAATATAAAATAATATCTAGTTCAAAATATTAACAAAAGTTATTGTATATATATATATATATATATAGCATATATAATACTAAAATAACAATGCTGAATATTACATTTTATTTATGAGTTCTGTGTGAAATAATCTGTATAATCTACTGAGTAGCAATCTCAGGTCAATTTGGAAATAAGGGGAAAATAAAGTAGAGAAAAATGCCAGTGAAAACAAACAAAAAAACAACTCAAAAGAAAATGGTTTTCTTTAAGGTGCTGTGGAGACACAACACCCACTAAAGAGCCCAAAATACAGGCCCAAACTAATAAAGAAAGAAAAGCAAACCACAGACGATGTGAGAGATCAGAGGAAACATTATATGACCCAACAGCAGGGAGGAAAGATTTGAGAGACAGAACGGCTCCATAAAGACCAGAGTCTCTGATCAACCACAAGACACTCCAGCATTCTGATTGGAGGAGGAGGAGGAGTGGGCGGAGTCAATCAAACAAACCTGCATCTCTGCTCAAAACAGGCCAGCAGTGTTAGTGTTAGTGGTATACTACTATGAATATATATAGTATAGTAGTTGCTGCCTGACAGACAGGCAGCAGCTAGTGAGGCTGGGAAAATTCTCATTCAGCACCCGTACGATCAGCACTGGAGCTCCTCAGGGCTACATTCTCTCCCCACTGCTCTTCTCCCTGTACTCCAACGACTGCACATCTAAAGACCCCTCTGTCAAGCTCCTGAAGTTTGCAGACGACACCACACTCATCGGCCTCATCCAGGATGGTGACAAGTCTGCTTACAGACAGGAGGTTAAGGAGCTGGCTGTCTGGTGCAGTCTAAACAACCTGGAGCTTAACACGCTCAAAACAGTGGAGATGATCGTGGACTTCAGGAGAAACCCCCCTGCTCTCCCCCCACTCACCATCATGGACAGCACTGTGACTGCAGTGGAGTCATTCAGATTCCTGGGCACCACCATCTCCCAGGACCTGAAGTGGGACAATCACATAGACTCCATTGTGAGAAACGCCCAGCAGAGGTTGTACTTCCTTCGCCAGCTGAGGAAGTTTAACCTGCCACAGGAGCTGCTGAAACAGTTCTACTCCGCCATCATTGAATCCGTCCTCTGCACATCAATAACTGTCTGGTTCAGCTCAGCTACCAAATCTGACCTCAGAAGACTACGGAGGGTAGTCCGGACTGCTGAGAGAATCATTGGTACAACCCTCCCTACTTTATTTGAGTGTTTATTTATTTTCAACTTTCCATCATATACTCTATGTATGTGCGTGTTTGTGTGTGTGTGTGTGTGAGTGTGTGTGTGTGTGTGTGTGTGTGTGCACGTGCTACACACACACAATAGTCACTTACTGAAGTCTACTTGACATACTTCAATAGTCAACACTTGAATGAAGCAAAGAGCAAAACACAATCAGACAAGCAGACATCTCAGCCAGAATAAGCTGTAAACTGAAGGCAATCAGACGGTTTAAGTGAGCGTCTCTCAGCCAGAATAAGCTGTAAACTGCGATCGACTTCACGAACAAAAGAGGTTTGTGCATCAGAAAGAGCAGCTGCTGAAAGCAACACTCGAAGTGCTGCCGAAGTTTGTGAAGAAGACAAAGTAAATGCGTTTTTAAAGGCAAACAGCAGGTGAGATCGGCACGGCTCTGAAGTGTGAACCCCGGGGCAGGTTCTGTACTTAAGACTTACAACAATCTCATTATCTTTCACTCCACACACATCAGATACGAGCAGCCATTTGTCACGGGCAGATCTGCCTCCGTCTGCCAGCAGGCATCAGACCAACACTTCTGCAACACTGCTGCACATAATTGCCATATGGACAGCGTTTGGAGCCAGACCTAAGCCTGTTGGGCAGATTCCCCAGATAGTTCAATGAATATTTTATCTCATTTCCATCTAATTTGCAGCAAATCATTATACAGAACATTTGTAATTAATTTATAGGACAGATTTGATTTTGATAACTTGTGAGAACACTTCCCCCTCCACCTCTTTTGGGGAAACTACACATTATATAAAATACACTGGTAAATGACTGCAGTCACTTCTTATAAAACACCCATTTACCAAACGCTGGAGCACGGAGGGTTCACGGAGCTCCTAACCCTGCTGTTTAATTAACTTTACACTGTGTAATTAACCCGAGAACCGCCGAGACAGAGAGGATTTAATTAAAGTATTTCATACCACTAATATGAATGGCATTTCTTTTCAGATGTGTGTGAAAAATATTTTGCACTTTCCAGGAATATGGTACAAAAGACGGCCTGAAAACGCAGTCGTTTCTTGTTTTTCAGCAAATGGTTAGTAAAAGAGAAGCTTATCCTTCAGAAAATGTTGAATGTCAACCTCAAAGCAGTGTAGTAGTTTTCATTACTATTAAAAATATTGTGATTGAAACGAGCTAAAACCTTTAATGACAATTTCTGTAAAATTATTGTTTTTGCACTTTTTTTCAATTAAGATATTTTACTGTAATTTTATGGTTTTTGTTTGGCAGCCGTAGCTGCCAGTGATTTGACTTTTTTTTATGATTTTTTTTAAAGTGTACATATAAATGTATTTTTAACTGTTTATTTTATTTTTAACTAATAATTTTTTTTTTTTACTTTTAATTGATTTTTACATATTTTCTACATATAAAAATCACAAAATGTTTTAATTAATGTTAATATTTATAAATATAAAAATATATATAATTTTATTTTATAATTTTAAAATTATTTAATATTTTATTTTATTGAATTTTAATTAATGTTAATATTTATAAATATAAAAATATATATAATTTTATTTTATAATTTTAAAATTATTTAATATTTTATTTTATTGAATTTAAGTGTCATTTCCAGTAATTTTGTTGTTTTTTTTATTTATTTTTTTAAATTAATTTAGTTACTGTATGTTGCTTCATTTTTATTAGTTTTTTAAATGTTTAATTTATTTTATTTCAGCTTTAGTTTTCAGTTATCATTTCAGTACTTCAACTTAAATTTGTTTCAAAGTAATAAGTAATTTCAAATTTCCATGTAGTCAAAGTAGTTTCAAGTTTTTCCAACAAATACTTATTTTAGTAATATAGTATTTTATTTTATTTCTACTATTTCTAAACTATTTTAATGAACATTTTTTTAAATAATTTTAGTTAACGTTAACAATGTTAGTCAACATTAACAACAATTATTTATTTTCTAGAAAGAAATATCAAAAATATAAATAAAATGTATAAATAAATAAAAAATAACTGGGTTACTAAAATCACTAAGTCAAGAAGGTCCAAAAAAAAGTTGAGCCCAAATCAGAATTTAATAAAACGATTAATTAATTAATCAATTAATAGATTAACTAACGTATCTCAAAGTTCTCATTACAAATATCAGGATGTTTGTGCCTCTAATGCTTAAAGTAATCAGACACTAATGCATGTGAACTATTCTTGGAATATTCAATTTTCTCTTTCCATCCATAATGCATAGATTTATTATCCATTAGTCTGCAGATTCCAGCCGCGGTCACTGGGGTGTACGGTTTGATAACCGACCCAAGCTGCCTTGAAGGCTGAAACAGTGTTTTAAATATGATTCTGTCAGCACCCGGCAGTGGAGAGACGAGGAAACGTGACATGTCAGAAACACAAACACAGCATGCATGAGTTTGAGGCTTTCAGAGTTTTTATGTAGTATATTGTACGAAAGAACCGATGCAATACAATACAATGTAATAATCTACTAGCGTCATGCTTTACTGAAGCTCAAGAGCATGGGTTCAATTCCCAGTGAATGCAAGAAGTAATGAAACATGTCACTTTGGTCAAAAGTGCCTGCTTAATGCAAATATGTCAATGTCAATGGAATTTCTATCATAATCACCAAAGGACTTAAACAAGAATTCTATTGATTCCACATTATGAAAACACTCAATTAGCATTTTTTCAGACAGTAAAGTAAAGAGCTAAATTAGGCTTCATAGGCCACATACACACTGCAGCTAAATTTGGTTATCAGCTATGTAGATTACTTACAATTTGTAGTCTGCTATTCCAAATTACCTGACAAATATTGTAGTTATTAACGTAATCCATTACGTTACACATTTCAGGTAATGTAATCAGACTACATTTAGATTACTTTTGACCCAATTCACTTATCACATTGATTTATATAGGATATTTTTTTACTATATTGACATGAAAACACAAATAGAAAGAAAATAAAAACCATTCGTTGTTATTAACAAAATTAAGTGCATTAAACGTTACATTACACCAATGTTTATATCTCACTAGTTTTTATGGTACTCTGAAGTTTTGTTCCGTACACACACAAAACGGTAATTTAGGGGATTCACTCCCATATTTAAATGTGGTTGTCACTCCTGAAACTTTAGAGAGTGTACTAATAGAAATAGAGTTTATTCTTCCCAATCTGACTAAAAAGCAACATTCAGATGTGATTTGAAACCTCACTTGCAGTTCTTGGAAACGAGCCACCGCAGGGAAAACTCTGGTCCAGGACTCCAGAAGCCGCTGTGACATCATGTCCTCAGTGTTGTGGTATAAGTGGCTCACTGGCAGGAGCTCAGAGCCATTAACAGGAAGATTCAGCATCAATTCCCACCTGGAGAAATTATCTGACCGCTGCTGTTTGCCCTTCAGCAAGAACTGAACCCTTCAGCGGCTCCGGAGAGAACTAGATACTGTGGAGCAGAAAAACAGCCAACTACAGCCTGACTGGATATCATGAGACATGAAAACAATATGCATTAAACCATATCTATACATGCAGATGTTTGGTAACAGTTTTTTAAATGGCACTTGGCTTCCTATATCGAATACATTTGCATATGGGGACAGATTTCAGCGATAAAATAATTACTGTCTCAGTAAAGCTTTCCGTCATTTCTTTTTACACAAATCATGTTGTTCAATCAACATATACACTATGTGTATATGTGTGTATATATATATATATATATATATATATATATATATATATATATATATATATATATACACACACACACACTCATACATACATACACACATATATATCTATCTATATATATATATAGAATAAAAACATTAGTTTTTTCAAGGGCGTAGAGTTTAGTAGAGATGCTATGACATGTCCCTACCAATATCCAGCGACTACTAAATTGTCTCTAGCAATAATTTTGATCTAACAATTTAATATATGTGTCTGTAACCACTGCTGTTGTAATTTTGGCCGCATCTGAAATAGGCCTAGGTCATGCCATTGATATTATCTGAGAAGTTAAAGTAAATAAGCTAGAAAACTGCACACTTTCAAGGACGTACATTTAATACATGAGCAGAGTAATAACATATAATAGCCGAAGTGTTTGAAACGTATGAGCACAGTTCAGCTGAATGATAAAGTTTACCCTCTTTAACTTTATGTTGTTCTGCTGTTTTGTGTTCATCTGCTTCTCCCATTGCATTGCCTTCCTTCTGATCTCAACGTCAGGAAATTGTGAATGAACTTTATGTTTAATGTTCACTTCATTTTACCGTGGATTCGTTTACAAACAAGGCACAATTCAACGCAGGATTTTCAAAAAGATTGAAACTAAAAGACGATGCTGTGACGACTATATTGGATCCGACAGTAATGTCAACACACAAGTGTGAGTAACTGTTTTAATTACGTGGTCACTAACGCTTTGTCTGTTATTACAGATTGTTTGATATGTACTGAGTATTTATATAATATCTGTGAAGGATGTACACTGTCAAACATGCACACCTGTTAGCCAATCATAGCAGTGGGCGTTTACTTCTGAGTCTACAATCCTCCAGAGCGTTCTGATGAGAGGGGTCAAAACCAGAGGACAGAAAATAGCCTATTCGAAATTATGATATTTTTAATGTAAAAATCTTGATGATATTATAAAGGGACCTCAACAGTTCAAAATAATAAAAAGGGCAGTTCATGGCCCCTTTAATGTTTTTCTAGAGGACAATCTCCAATGGATGTGTATGTGCACCATACTAAATTATGTAGGGGTTCCTCCTGCACTTCATGCATCTGAACCTATAGCAAACCAATAATAAGCAGTACATCACAAGCGCTTCTCTGCATGTCTACTCCTGTTTCATCATCCACTTGTTCACATGCAGACAGAACAGAGCCAGATTTAGCTGACAGTATTTGCCAAAACGATCCTAATATTTGAGAGACATGTGGGTCAAAGGCAGGCAGCGGTTGGAAATATTCCAATCTCGGCTTGTCTTGCGCTTTTGACAGGCCTATCAGGTGTTTTTTTACCATTTCTACCCTTTCCTTCCTGGCCTCATTCTGTCATAGCCGCTCTGTCTCCGCCTTAAGTCTACCGTAAAGTGTCCCAATGCACAACACATGTAAAAATGCATTATAAATAGGCTAGTCATCAATCAGTCACTCAGCGGTGTGAAGGAAAACCCACTGGTGTCGCCAATTTACTGCATTTCCATTCTTGAGTGACGGTTGAAAAGCACATCGTCTTCAGGGTGAGCGCTTTAATCACTTCAGTCATGCTTTTGACATACAGCGGCTAATCAAAAGTGTACTTCTGAGAGGAGACTTCATTATTCGGATACATATATGCACTCTCGCCACTGACATTTGCTTATATCTATATTTATCCACCAGAGTCTGGCCAATTACGCAGTTTTATCCGTGAAACCCGCGGCTAACACCTGGATCGTTTGAGTGATGATTCATGACCTGTGTCGAACACTATAGCTATATTTGCGAGGGAAAAGAAAAACAGCACTTTGTGTAATGGCTGGGATTGAGTCAACAAACCCTGAGGGACTGGATCATGTGTGGCTCACCTGCCAACAGCTAATGTTATGATGGCAGTGTCTTCTGCACAATAATAAGCTGAGTTTGTTCGCTGAGCGAGGTGAGGTGCGCTAGTGAGGTAACGGCTCGTCTCGATGACTGTACTGTATAATACAACAAGCAGACACGCATTATACTGACCTAAAAGGAGTCTCAGCTCTCAAACAGCTGAGAAAGACACTTCTACTCAAAAGATTGGGGTCAGTAGGATTTTTTAAAAGATAAATTATTTTTTCTTTGTCATCAAGGATGCATTAAATTGATCAAAAGTGACACTAAAGACATTTATAATGTCACAAAAGGTTTCCATTTAAAATAAATGCTGTTCTTTTGAACTTTCTATTCATTAGAGAGTCCTGAAAAATCAAACGTATCATGGTTTCCACAAAAATATGAAGCAACTGTTTTCAACATTGATAATAATCAGAAATGTTTCTTGAGCAGCAAATCATCATATTAGAATGATTTCTGAAGATCATGTGACACTGAAGACTGGAGTAATGATGCCAAAAATTCAGCTGCGCATCACAGGAATCAACTACAATATATTAAAAAAGAAAACAGCTATTTTAAATTGTAGTAATATTTCACAATATTACAGATTTTTCTGTATTTTTGATCAAATAAATGCAGCCTTGGTGAGCAGAAGAGACTTTTTTCAAAAACATTTTAAAAAATCTTATCGACCCCAAATATCTTTTGTCATTGATTTTAAACCACTTTTTGCACGTTCATCTGTCGTGTGGTAATATACGACTAACTATAATACAATTCTTACATAATACTTTTATATATAACACACTTATTCAACCTGTCCCTTGCCCGAGCTACTGTGCCCACCTGCTTTAAGACCATCGTGCCAATACCAAAAAAACTCCTCCGCAACATGCCTTAATGATTACCGCCCAGTATCGCTTACCCACATCATCACCAAGTGCTTTGAGCCGCTGGTCCTGGCACACCTCAAAACCTGTCTCCCACCGAAACTGGACCCTCATCAATTTGCCTACTGCAAGAATAGGTGCACGGAAGATGCAATTTCCATAGCACTGCACTCCGCCCTCTCTTATTTGGACAATATAAAACAACGTTCACTTGCAGAACACAAGCTTCTAGAGGCACATGAGTCTGAAGTAATGAATTTAGGTAACGGGGTGCAGAGCCAGTGCGGGTTTTGTAGGCACTTATGCCAGAATGCTGTTCCTTGATTTTAGTTCAGTGTTCAACACTGTCATCCATCCAAGTTAATCACCAAACTTAGAAACTTGTGTATTAGTACTTCAATCTGCAATTGGCTATTGGACTTTCTGACCAACAGACCCCAGTATGTTCGGTTAGACCACCACCGCTCTTCCACCCTCATTCTTAGCACCGGTGTACCACAGGGCTATGTGCTGAGTCCTTTCCTCTATTCCCATTTCACCTACGACTGCGATGCTGTACATGGTTCCAACATCATTGTCAAGTTTGCAGATGACACCACGCCACGGTGATCGGACTCATCAAGAACAACAATGAATCAGCCTACATCAGAAGGTGGACCATCTGGCTGCATGGTGCACTGATAACAACCTGCTGCTCAACACTAAGCAAACCAAAGAACTCATAGTAGACCTCAGGAAGGAGAAAGGTGGAGCACACACACCCATCCACATCAATAGAGAGGTGGTAGACTGTGTCACCAGCTTCAAATTCCAAGGGATTCACATCTCCAGCGACCTTACATGGACAACCAACAGCTATTATATATACACATTTAATATATATTACAGCAACAGCATATATACTGGTGTAAATGCAATGACAATATACAATATATATATATACACACACATACATATATATATTATAAATATTATGTGTGTATGTATGTGTATATACAGTATATATATATACTGTATATACACATACATACACATATAATATTTTCATTTACATTTATTCATTTAGCAAATGCTTTTATCCAAAGCGACTTACAAACGAGGACAATGGAAGCAATCAAAATCAACAAAAGAGCAATGATATGTAAGTGCTATAACAAGTCTCAGTTAGCTTAACGCAGTACGGGTAGCAAGGTTTTTTTTTTAAATTATATGATAAATAAAAAGAAAACAGATAGAATAGAAAAAGAATAGAGCAAGCTAGTGTTAGAGGCCTTTTTTGCTTTTTTTAAATTGTATAATAAATAAAAAGAAAACAAATAGAATACAAAAAGAATAGAGAAACTAGTGTTAGTATTTATTTTATTTTTTTAAGAAAAAACAAGCAGTTAGTAAATGAAAGTTGAGTTGTGCAGGTCATTCCACCAGGAGGGAACAGTTAATGTAAAAGTCCATGAAAGTGATTTTGTGCCTCTTTAGGATGAACAATAAAGCGTCGTTCACTTGCAGAACACAAGCTTCTAGAGGCACATGAGTCTGAAGTAATGAATTTAGGTAACGGGGTGCAGAGCCAGTGCGGGTTTTGTAGGCATATATATACAAACATATTTTCTATTGCTGTAAGTATAACTACTTAATACTTACATAAACTATTTTTTGGAAAGCATTGTTTTAGTATCATTGAGGTACTACTACACTTTTGTTGTGTGTTTTTGTCATTTATTGTGTCATATTTTTATTAGTATTTTTTCTTTTTTTAAATATTATGTACAGTTTTTATTTCATTTTTTAAATATTGTATACAGTTTTTATTTCATTTTTAGTTTTAGTTGTTTTAGTGCACAAGTTTAACTAAATTAAGTATATTATATTTTAGCTTATTTCAAACAATGAAATGTTATTTTTTATGGTTTTAGTTTTAGTTAACTATAATAACTCTTGTATAGTGAGTTATTTTGTATGTAGACTTTGATGCAACAGAAGAAAATGCTTTATTCACAATGTATTTACAAAAATAAAAAACAAAACAGTAACAGTAAATATACAACATCAGAAGCTGATTTCACGCTCTAAGACAAGCACATTTCTGAAGAAAGGTTGTTCTCTCATTGTCACCAGATGCCGACTCTTGTTTGACGAAGTTGCTGTTGTCAGACGGCGGCTCCGTGACCTTTGACCTCATGAAACTTTGCTTCTCTTCCTGAACGAGGACGGGTTCGGATGAACGACAACAACCGGCGGCGAGAGTGGCCTGTCAGAGGAAACACAGAGCAGGTGTTAACCAGGACTCTCGCTCGCTGGATTATGGTAAAACTGCTATTAACATGAGCCGTAATAGAAACGAACAGAGAAATCAATGCAGGCCCAGCCAAACACCTTCAGAATAACATGAAACGCTGCTCTCGCTAAACATTATGCAAATGACGCGCCTGAGCAGATTAACATGAGGCATTATACATGATTTATGTAAATGTTGTGCGCAAGGTCACTTTTATGTAAAGTCAAACTCAAACTTTTCCCTCTGTCAGGGAGAATAAAATGAAAAGAATCTGCAGTTCACCTGCTGTCACATCCAATTTCCCGCGATACGTAATACTTATTCATAATTCATCTGTAAACAAAGTGTGTGCGAAAATCTGCCTCCACTAATCTAAAGATGTGATCCTTGTTTAATCGCTTTCTGTGCAGCGTTTACAGCTGATGCCAATAAAAATGCAAATTAATTCTGTTTTGATTTTTTTTTGCATCATGTGCCGTCAATGAATAGGAATACAGTTTATTTACCCGCACAAACTAACAGATTTTCCCAATGTAATCTTATTGACAAAGAGACAAAACAATATCCAGCGCTGAGGAAGATACTGTCAAAGTTACTCATCACTGAAAGTAATTAAGTTTACAGTTATACTTGTTTATAAAAAATATTTAACTAACAAAAAGCACTGATATTGAAGCTATGTAAGAGGACAATATCATGTTATAAATACATAAAATATATAACTATAAATATATAATTATTATTATTATATTTTTGTAACTATCATTTTATAGTTAATTATCAAATTTCATACATACACACATATACATACAGGAATGATATAAATACTATTAATAATAATTTTAACATTAATATAATATTAAGTAATATCATTAAATATATTTATTTATATTTATTTATATACATGTATATAGATACATAATATATTTATATAAATATCAAATATTTTTGTATAAGAACATACATATGTAATAATAAATATATATTTTGAAAATAATAATAATAATAAATAAAACATTTAGCATAACTGAACTAAATTGACTGACAGCAATAAACCCTGATTTATTTTAATGTTTTGAAAACTGTGATTAACAGAAGCATTAGCTAAACATGTAGCTATAAAGAAGAGCTAAAATGTACATTAATAGAATATTGAGAAACAACTTAAATATTACAGAAATTCTCAAGGAAACCAAAGAAGAGAGAAACGCATCTTACCTTGAAGTAGTTTTTGAATCTTTTGCTGACCACATACAGAGCTATTGGGTTGATGCACGAGTTCAGAGACGCCATGTTGAGGCTGATGTAGTCGAGAACAAGAAACGTGCTAAAACATCACCGGGTAAAGAATATATGAGATATGATATGACTTATAAGGCTCCATTTCAGTTTCTTAGAAGGCAGCTCACCAGTTTTTGGAACAGAGCTCATATGTGTCATATGTGTTTATGTATTTGTTATAACGAGTCTTACCTCAGTAAGTTGCATCTGTTAGGATCGTGTTCATCATAGATGGTTAACTTGAGGATCCTGCTGAGGTGAAGAGGAAACCAGCAAACTGCAAACACGAGAACCAGACAGAAAACTGTCCAGGCCACTTCATGTCTCTGTCGGTCAGAAGAGATGATTTATCAGATACAGATCAGTCGAATGATGTTTGTGCTCTACAATAGCAGTGTTGTTATTGCTAACTAAAACGCTTTAAAATCAAAATAAATAATTATAAAATTTATACCAGTTGTTATTTAGATTTAATTAATCATATTAGATTTTTTTTTTGTGATTTATACCACTGTTATTGTTCATTAAAACTATTTAAAATTTAAATAAATAATATAATATAAAATAAAATATTTTTTTATTTGTGATTTATACCACTGTTATTTTTCATTAAAACTTAAAATATTTAAAATCAAAATAAATAATATATTAAATAAAAAAAAATAAAAAAAATTATACCAGTGGTGTCATTTTTAACTAAAACTAAAACAATGAAAAATCATTTTTGTTAGTTGAAATAAACCTGAAAAAAAAAACATACATTAAATTAAAATTTATATTGGACTTAAACTTAAAAAAATAAATGAAATTTAAGAAATGCTGAAGTGAACTGAAATATAATAAGTTGAAGTACTAAAATTACAGAAACTAAAACTGAAATAAAATAAAGGTAAATAGAAATATAAAAAAAATATAAATCATATTAATATATATTACAGGACCTGACAGACAGCAGGTCAGATAATATCAGATATCTTATAATCCTTTGAGTCAGTTTTGTTTGTCTGATGGTTTTATGTCATTCTGATGACTCATATTCATAAACTGGAACAGCTTTCCAAATCCCAGGTCCAGATTTACCTGCTTTATGTGTTTGTCCAACTTCTTAACGCTTCCGCTTAAAATCCTCCAAGTCATCAGCGAGTAAAAGACAGCGGTGCATGCCAGCGGCACGATGAAATAAAACCCAAAGAGCCACCAGTCTTTGGCCATTTTATAGAACTAGAACGAGAAAAAAGAGAGTTCCTGATGAACTTGACATTATTTCAAAGGAAGCATGTCATCATTAGATTCTGGAGCAGATCTGAGCTCAAACCACGAGCTGTTTGATGAGGAAATCATACTTTCATTGCAGCCACTGCTGTCTATATCAAAAGTTCCTCACAGACATCATAGTGAATTATTGCTTCTCATGATATGCAATATGCAGAGCTTTATTATTTGTATTGACGATTTTATTGCATGTAGTATATCTGACTACACTTATAGAAATAGTTGAAATTGTGATTATTTATTCACTTCAAATCCAACACAAAATGAAAATCTTTCCAAAAGTTGGTCTACAGAAAAGAGCTGTGTGAAAAACCTTCAGAAATTCTCTTGTTAGGTATATAGAGCTAGGTATATAAAAAATATTCCTTTAACACCTAAAGGGACGTGGTGATGGTGAAATAAAAATTAAATGGGAGAAAATGTTTTTATTTTAATGCTGTTGTGTTCTCTCAAGAAAACCTTTGCGTTCCCCTGAAAAATGTTGCTTTCACTTGCAAGACCACCTAAATATAGTTTTTCCTCCAACTTCATATTTTTTTTACATTGGAAACGTTTTCCAAGTGATGGCAAAGTTTTTTTTAGGGAAATGTAATAATTTTGCAAAAGAACGCAAAAGTTTTACAGGTAAACGCAAAGTTTCTCGGGGAGCGTAATACCTTTTGTGAGAGAACGCGGAGGTTTACAAGTGAATGCAAAGTTTTGAAAGCAAATGCAGTTTTGTGGGTGAACGCAAAGTTTCTCAGAGGAACGTATGGGATCCTACGCTAATTTGCGCTGCTCTTGGTAGATTGCGTTGGTCATTTTGGTCAATCTGTGTCTTGTGCGCTTTTATGGCATTGCGCTAATTGGGGGAAAGCAAAAAGCACTTTTCCTCCCATCCCCATGTCCCCTTAGGGGCTCCGTATATTTCTGTAGTCTTTTGTTGCAGTATTTTTCAGTTTACCTGCATGAATGGAGTGGACTGTACAGGATGAAGGAGGCATATCCGCAGATGCTCGCCTCTGTAATCCATCGTAATCAAATCAAACGCGACGGCCTCCGGAACAGCCAGTAATGCTGATATCGTCCATATTAAAGACAGTTTGATAGCGGTCCACTTGGGAAACCCAATACCTTTGATACGACTCCTGGATGCGACGACTCGGTACCTTCAGAACAACAAACATTTCTCCTTTAGTTTTAAATAATCACATAAGGACAACATTTGATCCCACTGATTCAGTTCTGCTGCACTACATTATTGTGTTGTTATAGGATTACAAAACAATTTTCATAATTTATTGATTTGGCTGGTCTGCTTCAGCAGTTTAACAGCACTCAAAAACACAATGTCAAAATGTTTGAGATAACCAATCAAATCAAAGGAGGCGGGGCTTTCGTTCATAGAAGACTAGTGTGAATTTCAGCAAGATGCTTATATTTTAACAGTGATTATGTGAGATAAGATGTTAGGTAATTATTTAATATTCGACCGCTGTTTTATGACAGAAATGTAAGTAACAGGTAATCCAGTAGGTTTTTGGTCAAATTTTGAGGTTGCGAACTGAAAATTATGGAAGCTTGTTTCCACCACAGGATAAAAAAATAAATAAAAAGGTAACCGCAATTCTGAGACATTTTTGAGATTCTAATAATTGCGACATACAGGTATAAACTCAAAGGTGCGAGTAAAGTCTAAATTGTGAGATATAAACTTACAATTGCAAGAACAAAAGTTAGAATTGTGAGAAGAAAAAAGTCGCAATTACTCAAAATTACGAGTTTATATCTTGCAATTCTGACATTTATTATCAGAACTGCAAGAAGAAAAGTTAGGATTGTGAGATAAAAACTTGCAATTACCTTTTTTACTTGGTGTCACGGAATAAAAATTAAATATAAAAAAATTAAATAGACAAATAAAGATAATTGTGACTTTTTATCTTATAATTCTGACTGTTTTTCTTGCAATTCTAAGTTTATATCTCACAATTCTGACACGATTATGAGAATAAAAGTTGGAAATGGAATAAGATATAAATTCACAATTGCGAGGACAAAAAAGTATAAATTATAAAAATTCGCAATTACCTTTATTTTTTTTATTCCGTGGCTGAAACGGGCATCCATAGAAATTGGCTTTCATAGAAAATAGCCTATATTTCCACTTAAATATGTGAGACAAGAAACTTTAACAGAGCCATTTAGGCATATGATTAATCTCTTAATTCCCTTTAAATTCTCTTTAGTTTCTTTAAATAAAAGGACCATTACAATTGTGACAGCATCTCCCCTCAACTCAAAAAATCGATCACATTTTTTCTCTCTCAATGTTCAAGACATGGTTACAGCCTTGCTGTATACAGTAAAAAGCAACTAAACACTCTTACCTGTCTATGCTCAGAGCGCACAGGCTCAGTACTGTTATCCCAACAGAGGTTTTCTGAATAAACGGCACCAGTTTACAGAGCAGGACACCAAACGGCCAGTCCACCGCCAGCAGCTGCAAAACACAACAAATTAATTATACTGTATCATCCTATTTCCAAAGTTTTTAATGCACAAAACAATTCAGCAAAGTTACCTTATAAACATTGATGGGTATACCAATCAAGATGTGCAAAATGTCGCCTAAAGCCAGACTGCTGATGAGAATATTGGGTCCGTTTCTCATGCATTTGTGTTCTTTGATTATTCTCAGGAGAGTCACGTTTCCTACCATCCCAAACAGGAATACGAAACATGAGACAATGCTGTTGATGTACTTGAATGCATCTTTGATCCGTGCTGGTCCAAAACACATCGGGGTTTTGTTTGCTGTGGTGTTCAGTGGTTTCCATGAGATATTCTTTGCATCAATAGGAGGTTTGTCTGTTGTCTGAGCGCTAATGAACCTAACCGAACTATTTAAACACAGTAATAACAGGACAATGACGGGCCCCTCCATGTGAAAAGACCTGAGAAAAATCTGAAAAAGTGTCATTTAAAAAGTTTTGTATGAGATATTTGTCCGTTTATAGACAGATCCTCTCATAGTGTCTTACCTGCAGCTCTCTGTTAGGTTAGGTGTGTATATATATGGTAGAGTTCAGTCACGGCTCTTTTACAAGCAGGTACTGCACATAAATCACACGTCTTGGCAGCATCTCAGATTCAGTGCATCATTCAGACGCCTGCGGGTCACGACACTGAGTTTCCACTGTAATCTAGAGTCCATGACGGCGTATATCTGCAGCACATTCACACATTCATCATTGTTGCTCATTTCTTCTGACGCATCGATGTCATTCCAGATGTTCACTGGAGCTCCGCCAGAATCCACTCACTGCCAAACACATCATGAATGAGATGAATGGAAGGACTGTTCACATCTATCTATCTATCTATCTATCTATCTATCTAGTCAACTACCATCTCTATATCAGACTATCCAAATATTTAACCATCCATCCAACCATTCAGATATGTATCAATCTATCTATCTAACCAAGTATCCATCCATCTGCCCATCTATCTATCAGACTGTCTCTCCATCCATCCATCCATCCATCTCTATCTATCTATCTATCTATCTATCTATCTATCTATCTATCTATCCATCCATCTAGTCAACTACCATCCATCTATCTCTATATCAGTCTATCCAAATATTTAACCATCCATCCAACCATCCAGATATGTATCAATCTATCTATCTATCTATCTATCTATCTATCTATCTATCTATCTATCTATCTATCTATCTGTCAACTACCATCTCTATATCAGACTATCCAAATATTTAACCATCCATCCAACCATCCAGATATGTATCATCTATCTATCTATCTATCTATCTATCTATCTATCTATCTAGTCAACTACCATCTCTATATCAGTCTATCCAAATATTTAACCATCCATCCAACCATCCAGATATGTATCAATCTATCTATCTAACCAAGTATCCATCCATCTGCCCATCTATCTATCAGTCTGTCTCTCCATCCATCCATCCATCCATCCATCCATCTAGTCAACTACCATCCATCTATCTCTATATCAGTCTATCCAAATATTTAACCATCCATCCAACCATCCAGATATGTATCTATCTATCTAACCAAGTATCCATCCATCTGCCCATCTATCTATCAGTCTGTCTCTCCATCCATCCATCCATCCATCCATCCATATCTGCATCAATCTATCTTACCAATTGTCTATCCATCCATCTATACATCAATATATCCATCCATCTATCTGTACATCTAGTTAACTACCATCCATCTATCTCTATATCAGTCTATCTATCCATCCATCCACCCACCCACCCATCCATTCACATCAGTCTGTCTGTCTGTCTATCTATCAGCTCAGATTATGTCTGTATGTGAATGCCCGTGTGATTTCAGCGGTTGTTGTCGGTGGATTCAGCTTCATATGTTGTCTTTTGTCTCTCGTTCCCCAGCAGAGCTGCTCCTGACTCACTAGTTTACCCAGGTGAAGGGACGTGATGACAGGGTCATCGCCATGGCAACCAGCCCAGCTCAGACGGAGCAGGAATGGATGAAGCGCAGCAGGCAGGCGGACAGCTGTGCGGGTGAACTGACTACAGCATCAGTCATCATCCCAAACAAACACTCACACCGCTGCTGCTTTAATAGTCTTCTCAGTGACCTTGATTTAGAGCTTCTGCTAGTTTTCTAGTCTTGTTTTATTCCTCGGCCCAAACCCAGTCACTTCTGGCATGCTTGCTAATGAAGACTGAATTGGGAAAATTACAGTAATAAATACTTCTTACCTTGCATTAAAAAAAATGTATTTTGCAATATTTAATCATGCCGCCATCTTTGCTTATGGATACACAGTTCCAGACACATTATTTTGAGCCAATCACATGAGCCGTATATGTCACGTGACTGATCACACATATGAGAACTCTTTGCTGAATTTTTTTTTTTTTTTTCACACAAAAAAAACGGACAAAACTGACTGATAGACTGATGTAGATATAGATAGATGGATGGATGTATATATAGACACTGACACTGTTGTTGTTGCGATTTACACCAGTGTTATCATTAACAAACTATTACAAATATTTTTTGTTAATTGAAATAAAGCTGAAATAAATTAAAATATAAATATTGGATTTAAATTTATATTAGACAAAAATGTTGCAAATTAAATAAAATAAGTTATAAAATTACTAAAATAAATAGAAAAAAAAATTAAATAAATATTAAAAAACTAATAAAAATGACAAAAGCACAAATTAATAAAACATACTAAAATTTAAATGAACACTGACAATCTCAAATTAAAACATTAAACTATTTAAAAAAATCAGCTGGTTTCTATCAACATTTCTCATTTTCATTTAAAGTGCCCCTATTATGGGTTATGAAAGGTTCATATTTTGGTTTGGGAGTCCCCAACAAGACGTTGACATGAATGCAAGCTCAAAAAACACTTTCATTGTCTTATAATATGCATTTATTTTTACCTTACTTGCTCAACGACTCCCAAACGATTCGCTCAACGATTCATTTTTCCAAACCCCTCCTCTGTGTGACGCTAATCTGGGATTGGTTCGTTTCAATGATTCAGAGTCGACTCTTTCTGTTGAGAGACAATAACTTTATACACGCTGCACTTTCACATTTAAAACTGTGCAGGATGTTTTCATTCACTTAGAGCTGTGTTACACACGGCATGAAAGATAGTTTTCAAAAATCCATAATAGGGGCACTTTAATGTACTTAAAACATCAATTTTTAAAATCATTTTTTATTCTTTGCTTTTATTGCCATTTTTATTTCTTACGCATCTATTATGAATACTTATTTTAAATCTTTATGTAAAGCAGTTTGAATTAACATCGTGTAAGAAATGTGCTTTACGTTATAAATAAATTTGCATAGCCTTAAATAAAATTAATAAAAACTATAAAGTAAATTTTGTAAACAAAAAATAATAGTAAACTAATAAAAATAACAAAAATACAACAAAATAGCTAAAACTAACTAAAATCAAATTTAAAATGGAAAATATAATAGTCAAAAATATAATTAAAAACTATCAAATATAAATAAAATAATATGGACTACTGTTATGTTACTTCCTTTTTTGTGTTACAGTATGCAAGAAAGAGTTGTGTTTCTCACATAAGAAAGAAAATAAAGCAGGTTTGGAAGGACGTGGGCGAGGAATTGATTTTCATTGTAATTTTTGAGTGAACTGTTTCTTTCATTCAAGGGCAGAGCGAAGCGTAAGGAGCAGGTCGAACCCGGAGATACTGTAAATCAAGTACAGGACTGTCAACACTCTCAAACAGCACCAATACAAACTCATCTCCAGCGGTTCCCTTGAGCGAGTCTGAAGAGATACTGGAGAATGAGATGTGAAAACAAGCAGTGTTTCATTTAGAAAAGCCAAACTCTGCTGCTCACTTCCAGCCGGCCAATAAATGAGTCCTAATCCGTTCATTTGTGAGGATTTACCTTCCTTCATGAGCCCTTTGTGAAGAGCTTCTGAGAGACTATTGACCAGAACCCTGTACAGACCTTTATTTGTAAAGAACAAGATCCACAATTCAACCTGAAATACCTTTCACAAGCTGTTCTACTGGTGTAATGTGACTCATTTCTGAGTGAAACACACTAATCAATGACAGCAATGTAGAGACAATTAACTACTTTA
This sequence comes from Schizothorax lantsangensis, assembly GCA_027422415.1. Taxonomy (NCBI): domain Eukaryota; kingdom Metazoa; phylum Chordata; class Actinopteri; order Cypriniformes; family Cyprinidae; genus Schizothorax; species Schizothorax lantsangensis. The sequence goes on from CM049848.1 coordinate 35,302,105, forward strand.
GACAACTAACCAGATCATGAAAAGTGGGCGTTACCTAATGGAATGGAGTCACATGATTGGAGGAGGAACTGATGACATCAGCTGAAAGGGAAAGTTGTTTCAGAGGTGAAGCAAGTTATTACATTTTGATTAAAGATCATGAAAATACTTCATTTATCATAATAGCAATATTGGGATGCAATTTATTTATACTTTTATTTATTTCATTAATTTAATTCATTCATTATAAATAATAACAATATTGGGTTATCATTTATTTATTTATTTATTATTATTATTATTATTTAGTTCATTATTATTCATAATAAATAACAATATTTATAAAAATAATTAATTTACTTTTTTTAAGAAAAATTGCATTTTGATATAAAGTTGATTTAACATGATTTATAAAGGCATTCTGTGTTTATTCCAATTATTTTTATTATATGTATATTATTATGTGTATTATTATTATTATTATTATATTAAACATTTGTAACTTTTATCATAATGCTGTTGTCACTGTTTTATAGAAGCAATAAGGCTGTGCATTGCTGTGTATTATTTTACAATAAAATAGACACAAATGGGGAATAATGACTAAACTAAACTAAAATAAATAAAATTAAATTAAACTAAACTAAATTAAAATAAAATAAAACAATAAAATAAAATAAAAGTTCTAAAACAAAAAAATAAATGAAATAAATTATTAAATTAAACTAAATTATAAATTAAAATAAAATAACAAAAATAAATAAAATAAAACAAAACAAAATTAATTACATTAAAATTAATTTCAAATAACACAAAACAAAATAAATAAAATAACATGCATAGAAGACCACAAAGATTGATTTGGATATTGCATATTTTGACAGACAATTTAAATCATTCTTACACTTAATGAGCAGCTAGTGAACATGGGCTGACACACTGAAGGTGCAGCAATTAGAAGTTGAAAAGTTCTGTGATAATTCTGTATCATTTTTTTGGTTACAAGTAAAGGAGTAATACAGACGGTGGAAATGTAAGCACTTCTACAAACTCTCACATTTTCCCATCATCTCTGCTGTTAAGACGCCATGCAGCTGCACAAACTCTCTCTCTCTCTCTCTCTCTCTCTCTCAGAGAAGAGACCTGCTAATGAGATTTCATCCAAATCACTCACCTTTTGTCACAACTTCACCAGCTCAGGAACATTTCGTATCTTTTCATAATACACTCAATCACAGACTGAGCAAATTCACTTCAAGTCGAGGTTTGCGAGCGGAATATTGATCCGTTTCCTCGCAGAGCCGCCGATTCATGAAACAGCTCATTTTCATCCTCCCTACTGTAATAATGAGGCCTTTGACACCGGACCGAGCAGAAAACCCACACAGCGTCACCTTCAGAGGATGAATATCGTAATTATGCAATTATAATCAAAGGCTGAATATTCAAATCACAGAGTTATAATCAAAGGTTGCATATTAGGAGGTGAGGTGCACAGAAATGCACAGCTTTAATGGTTTATGCATTGGATTTGTGGAAGGATTCGGTGAAGTGTTAAGGTAGACGAGTTCGAGTCCGTCCGTTAACATAATTAGCTTTCCTTCTGGAAATGCCGCTGTCGTAATCTGCTTAGTGGGAGCTGGTGAATTCATCTCCATTGTAATGAAGGACAAGCACAGACAGACAAATACGCCAGCCATCTTTACCTCCAGGGGCCAATCAACATGCTATCATCCTAATGGATTTATCCCATCCGTCCCGTACATCAGCGCCGCTGCACTCACGGGTCATGACACCGAAACACAGCACCGGTCTGTGAGGAAAAACAACCACAAATCCAAATAATACAATGAAACTAACCATATAATTATATGCAGAGCTGGAAGAGCAGAATAACTAGAGCTTTTGACTTTTAAAAGGAAGAAACACTTCAAGGATGTTTTTGTTGTTGTTGTTGATGACAAAGGTCATGCATTCAATACAACTTTTCAGGATTTTGGTGAAAATTCATCTGTTACTGTCAAGGAGTTTAGATGCTATGACATGTCCCTACCAATATCCAGCCACTATTAAATTGTCCCTAGCAATAATTGATCAAACAAATTAAATATATGTGTATGTAACCACTGTTGTTGTAATTTTGGCCGCATCTGAAATACATTATATTGCCAAAAGTATTGGGTTGCCCCCGTCTAATGAACAGGTTTTACTACTTTAGTAATTTCTATGAGTACAAATCTTAATGTTAAAGCATATTATGATATTCTAGGAAATTGTGTGCTTCTAATATTATAGTAACAGTTTGGACAGAACCCTTTTCTATTCTAACATGACAATGTCTCTGTGTATAAGACAAGGTTCAAAAAGAAAATGATTGATTCAGTCAGTGTGGAAGAACTTGACTGGTCTCCATAAAACCAAGTCCTAATCCCAGTTTAACACCTCTGGTGTGACTGTAAATGCAGACCTTGAGACAAAAACTCATCACCAAACACCAATGACTTGTACATATGGGTTCAGTCATTTTAGACACTTCCAAAACTGTTGCAACAGAGATGGAAATACAATTTTTAAATACATGAATTATGTTCCCATCGTTGTTGCCACAGATTTGGAAGTGCATTTTTCTGTTCTAAAGAAGGGGGTGCCAATACTTTTGTCTATATAGTGTATGTACAAGTCATTGGTGTTTGCACAGAGTAAAACAGAGTAAAATTGAGTCCTGAAGCAAACCCAGATGAGACTGTCCCTGCAGCGACTCAGTGTGATTCAAACACAAATCCTCTGCAAATAATATTCCATCTTCTTCTATTCCAATCAGACTTTGAAGAGACTAACCTTGTGTCCTTCAGCCGTCTGCTGCGCTGGAGTTACAGCGGCGGCTGCTGATTTATATCGTCTGAAAGAGGATCTCAGTGCTTTGAAGGTTCATGCAAAGCGTCAGACCTTCAGCCACACACACGTTCACGTCCATCCAACCTGTTCCTCCGGCCTTGAGAAGCTCCATCAGTTCACATTCAGCATCACAGACTGATGAAATCACTCCAGACTCGATCCACTGAAGGACAGCAAACTCCTCTTACATCAGAGAATACTGCTACTTAAGACATTTAACTTCAGTTAATGTAACAATACAAATATGATGCATGATATATAACCTGTTTAAATACTACAGTAAAAACCTGTTGGGTAACAGTAAGTTTCTTTAAAATATATAGTGAAAAGCTGTAATAGATCTAATGGGACATTTCACATCGTATTCAATTTTACAGCAAAATACTGTGAAATGTAGTTTGTTATATTGTTAACAAAAAGTATTTAAATTGAAATAGAATAAAATATAATCCGATATATTTTTTTTTTTTTACAATTTATACCAGTGCTGCTATTGTTAACTAAAACTAAAACTATTATTAAAAATATTTTTGTTAATTGAAATAAAATAAAATATATATTAGACTTAAACTTGAAATAAATTAGATGTTAATTAAATATTTAAATTAAACTTATTTTATTTCAGCTAGTTGCCATGGCAACATTTCTAATTTTCATTCAGTTTAACTTGATGTACTAAAATAACTTAAACTGTAATAATTTTAATCAATATATTGTTTTCTGTGAGCGAGGAAACAAGATGATTTTCACATCATTTTGAAGTAAATAACTAGGCTACAAGATCCAGTTCTCAAAAGTCTTGTGAACAAATGTTCTGTATGTTTTATGGCTTTATTTCAGTGACTTTACAATTTTAGTTTTTCACCAAGCATGCGTAAACGGTGTTTTCTCAGAAACACAATCATGTCCATACATGCTGCTCTCATATTATTCTAGACCAGTTTGTGCTGAATACAGTGTTATTAAACTTTAATTTAAAGCCATTAATATGTATATAAGCAACTGAAAAAAGCACAAATGTCAGAGCATGTCAAATCTTCTCCAGGGCCCCAAAACACCCTCAGACCCCAGAGGGTTCAAATATAAAGTAATAATAAAATAAAATATTAAATATTAGATTTAAAATTATATTAGACATGCACTTAGACATGTTAATGAAATATAAAAAAACTTAAAACTTTATTTCATTTATTTGCTAAAGCAACATTTCTAATTTTCATTCAGTTTAACTTGATGTACTAAAATAACACACTATATTAAAATTCATAAAAATGTAGCTTGAATTTTTTTTTACTGAAATTAAATAAATATTATATATTTATTATTTAAATAATAAATATTTAAAATTAATGTGTTTTATTTTCAAGACCATTAAAGTTTTTAGGGCAAGATTATCAGTGAATAAAAGCTTAAATATGATCTGTTCCTCACACAAAGCAATCAGAGGCATGGTGCTATTCTGTCAAGTTACAAAAATCAGAACTATTCTTGGTGAATTATTCCTTTAAAATGGCCTAAAATAGGCTGATTGAATATTAAACAAAAACAAGTAATTAACAGCAGTCACAAACTAAACCAGAGTGAGCCAGAGCACCGCAATTCTGTCAATAAAAACAGCACTTTCTGTAATGTCACGAGAGCTTATCTGGATCTCTTCAGTCAGCAGATGATCTCCATGCATGATTTCCAGTGAGGATGTGGTCAGAGACGTCAGCAGCAGGAGCGGACAGCTGTTACTCAGAGCTCAGGTGATGCATCAACATCTGGTCACATCACAGACCTGTCAAAAACACCACACAGCTGCTTCCATTCACCAATCAACGCTGAACTGTGGAAGAAGAGGACACATTTCTGCGTTTCTTCTCGTCCCGTGATCTTCTGGTCTACAGATGTGGCTCAGGTTTCAATGCATGTCTGTGGGATTTAGTTTTTACCTCTTTTGTGGTCCAGCAGGTGAAAATGGTGCATCTGATCACTTTCTCCAGTGTTTTTACAGTTATGCTAAAACCATAAAAAACTTGTTGCTTGAAATAAAATTAATGTTAAATGAAAAAACTGAAATATTAAACAAAATACTAAATGAAAATTAGAAATGTTGCCTCAGCAACGAGCCGAAATAAAACTTGACGTACTAAAATAACTAAAACTGAAATAAAAATGAATAAAAACTACATAAACGTAAAAAAAACAAAAATGTGTACATGTCAAAAACACAAAATTACTACAACATTAAAATTGAAAAAGGAACATATAAAAATGTCCAGCAGATTAAAATTGTGCATCGGATCACTTTCTTCATTATAGTTAACTGAAACTTAATAAAATTAAATATTATAAATATTAAATAAATTATATACTGTATATATATAAAAAAAACTGTATAATATAAAAATATGTATTTAACAAAGAAATTAAACTAATTTTATATCAGCTATAGTTGTCAATAATTTTCATTTAGTTTACCATGAAGTACTAAAATAAACTGAAATAAAAACTAATTAAATAAACCTACATAGACATACTTGAAAAATGTACTTTACTTTAACTTAAAATGAAAAAGGAAAATATTTTTTTTTTGCATTTATTACTAAAATAATACTAATCATGACTCACTTTTTGCTGTTTATTTTCTTTATTATTTGTTATTTATATTTTAGTTTGTAATTATTTCGTTTTTAATTGATTATTTTGCTAAAATGAGCTCAAGTAACACAATTCTTGAACATTGTGAACTTAATTTTATGTTCAATCCATTTAAATTTGTAAAATTTACTGTAATCATTGTGTTGGGACTACATCCTCCCTATATGATCATAAACATAACGGTCTTTAACAAGACATTTTTACTTGTTATCTGACAGAAAAACTCAATCTATTGACATTGATAAGTTGGTTCAACAAAACATTCAAGACAGTTGTATTGTAACTGCATAGAAATGATTTACTTCATTTAACCAAACTGTTTTTTGAGCATACGATTTGATGAATCATTCATGTTTTTAATACTTAGTCTCTAATATTGTTATTATGAGTAATAATAGTAAACACTACTACTAATAAAATGCCAAAGTGTCTATATAATGCTGCCTTCTGCTGTAAATATATATTATCTGGTGCATTCACATCAGCATGAAGATGATTACTCAAACTGAATGCATTTTTAACATAACATTTTAGTTTTCTATGCTGTTTGCTCTTCAAGCATGTTTAATGCAGTCTGCTTTACAGAATTATTAGTTTCATAAATCAGCATCAGCTACTGTAGCGCATTATTGCAGTTAAAGGTTAGGAATGAAAGGCATTCAGAAAGTGTTGAAGTTCTTCTCTTCAGCTGCGAGGTTGAAGGGCAGAGAGCTGAATCAAGGGAAATGCCATTCCCAGAATGCACCAGAAAATGAAGATTTATACTGGCGCTAAAGCAGCACCGTTAAAAAACAAAAAAAAAGCTTTTTTCTTTTTTTTTATAAAGGTTTTAATCAATGTTTAATTAGCTAAATCTCATGTCCACGTTGTAAAGCTTCATGTCTTTCAGTTCCTGGAGAATTTGTGATACATGTGTGCATTTATTTAAAAAACTACAGGAATAAATCGCCACACGTCATACAAAAACTTGTAATAAACCTTCAGCTTTAGTAATTCATCACAATCACTCCAACAGAACGAAACAGAAAAGGGTCATTCGTGTCAAACAGGAAGCCAATCTTATATCAAACTTATAGAATTATGTATAAAAAGCACAAGAAGTGAGGATGTTTTTGACAGAAGATGAACTAAACTCCCAAAATGCAACTGAAGCTCTCAGAACGAAGGAAGAAAACGAGGAAATGCATTATTAGCCTGATGCATACAGGGGAGCTTCAAGAAATAATTCAGCTTAATATGAAAATTATGTTATTATTAACTCACCCTCATATTATTCCACACCTGCATGGATGTTTAAAAAGATATTGCAGCTTGGAATATAATGCACAAGTCATATGGATGCTTTATGGGTTTTTTTTTTACTATAAAAATTCAAGTAAAAGAGCTGCATGATCATTCTTCAAACAATCCTCTTTTGTCTTCGTCAGAAAAAAAAGGGTAGCATGCAGATTTTAAAAGAATAATCTATCCAAAGATGAAATTTGTTGTGATTTATTCACCTCTGATGTTTCCAATCCAAACCGGTATGAAGATAAAAGAGTTTTGGTTCCCACTGACTTCCATTCTGTGGCCAAAGATATAATGGAAGTCAACGGGAGCCGAAAGTATTTGGTGATCACAGCATCTTGTTTTGTGTTCAGGGATTGGAAGCAGGTTGGGAATGACATGATTTTTGGGTGAACTGTTCCTTTAAATGACACTAGAGTGACTAAATAACAGAATTCACATTTCTTAGTGAAATATTCCTTCAAAAATAATAATAAATATGTTCTGCACACCATTTCCTTCACCTGTAGTTTTCCTCTCATATCAATGTAGTTCTGCTCTTTTATCCTCAAACACACAGCGCTCCCTAGAGGATCATACCATCATCTGTGTGACAGCTCACACCTTCAGCTTCATTTCAATCTGTACAAACTGATTTCATATCAATGCTAAACAGAAGCAGCAGATCAAGCACCTGCAGCGGAGCGTCTTTAGTGTTCAGGGCTCAGAATGTGTTTATCTCCAGGATCTTCTGGAAGCTTTGGGATCATTTCCCAGCACTGACGTGGTCCGAGGGTGGAAGAAGTTCACGGTTCACTGAGTCCAGGGCTATTTCACAGACAGCAGCAGATTTATCTAGATGGAGGGAGACAAAGAAAGATTCAATTTACATCGTACAAATGTGCTTATTTCACCTTTGATTATAAAATTAATATTTACAGCCCTCCCCGCTAACAGGAAGCATTCTCAGAAACAATTCTCTCAAAATTATGAACAAATAATCTTCAGTAACGCTAACAGAGCATTTATCTTGTCTTTCATAACATTCTCTAAACAATAACATTATTTATACATCATGTTCTCTCAAAGTTACAAACAACATCCTTCCAGTAACGTTTGTAGAACATTCATTCTAAGTTATCTGATCTTTAATAATAATAATAATAATGTTCTCAAAGCATTAGCACAAAAACATTTATACATTTTTCTGAAACATTTTAATTAGATGTTGGTCTAATGTTTTTTAAACTTTACTATTAACTAGATACGGTTCAGAGCATATTTAAAAGTAACATTCCTAAAATGTTTGCAAAATGATCAAATGGAATATTCCCTTAACGTTTTAATAATGTTCTCTAAACATTAGTACAAAACGTTCTAAACATTCGTCTAGTAACGTTAATAGAATGTTCGTTCAAAATGATCTGGTTTTTAATAACGTTCTCAAAACATTACCACAGAAACATTATTGATATCTCATATTCTTTCAAAGTTATGAACTTCCTTCCAGTAACATTTGTAGAATGTTTGTTCAAAGTGATCTGACCTTTCATAATGTTCTCAAAACGTTAGCACGAAAACATTATTTATACATCATTCATGGAAAATGTTTCTCTCAAAGTTATGAACATTCTTCCAGTAACGTTAGCAGAAGATTCATTTTTGCCACTTAATACTATTTCAGTACGCAAGATGTTAAAGGCACACAGACTTCAACTAAACCTAATCTGTTTATATTGTAAACGTGCATCAGTTGAGTCAAATTGTGTCAGTATGAAATATCAGTTTACATTTCCAAACATTCATTTAGCCATTAATTGTAATAATCCAGTGAGATTATTGTTTGTTCCACACAGAGATCTGATCTGATCATCATCAGTCTGTCTGGAATGACATGAAGAAACAGAACAAACTGAGACAGACTAAATCCAGAAGAACTGTGACAACGTCTCCAAGACACTTCAAGAACCTCCCTGCAGAGCTCCCTGAGAAACTCTGTTCAAGTGCACCACAAAGGATGCTCACACCAAATCTTGATTTAATTTAGTTAATAGTTAATTGATAAAGAAAATCTATTTATGACATTATTTTTGACAGCATCCTCATTTTACAGCATTTTTACACAAGTGCCTAAAACTTTTAACAGTGCTGGAGCTCTGCAGGTAGGTTTCTTGAAGCGTCTTGGAGACGTTTCCACAGTTCTTCTGGATTTAGTCCGTCTCAGTTTGTTCTGTTTCTTCATGTCATTCCAGACAGACTAACTAGTTACTACTACTTAGACAGCTATTAGAAAATTCAAAAATAACATTCCTACAATGTTTGCGCAATGATAAAATGGAACATTTCCTTACTGTTTTCTCTAATATTCACATAACCCCCCAAAAATGGAATGTTTTGAATGTTATTGAGAAGTAACATTTTCATAACTTGATGGGAACGTTGGAAACACATTGTGGGAACATGTTTGTGTTAGCCGGTGTGATAAGCACCTGTTCCATGGAGGGACATGCGATGATCTGCAGGTCTTCACCGCTGTACTCCTCCTGCAGTAACACATGCAGTCTCTGGAACACCTGCTGGACGTTGTTCTGAAACAGCATGTGATTGACTGATTCAGTGCACTTCTTATCATTATCCTGCTGGGTGAGCATTGCATCATGGGCAATTGACCCTTTGCTTAGTTCCGCCTTAAAATTAATGACCAATTCTACCCCAGCAACCGTTGCCATTTGCCATGCTATAAGACTAACGTTTTGAGCTTTCTCCATACATCCTATCAGTGTGTTTGGATGGCTTTAAACTGGATTTTCAGGCTGTTGTTATTGTTAACTAAGACTGAAACTAAAAATACCCCCAAAATATATATATATATATTTTTTTTTAAATACATTAAATGTTAACAGAAATCAAATAGAATAGAGGAAAAAAAACTAAAAAAACTAAACGAAAACGAGAATTTTTGCTGTCACAACGAACTAAAATAAAATAAGTTGAAGTACTAAAATTACTAAAATGAAAACTGAAGAAAAAAAACTCTTAATAGGCATTAAAAAAAACAAACACCCAACAAAATTACTAAAATTAACTAAAGTTAATTCATTTACTTAAAAAAATTAAAAAATAAATCAAATATTAAAATACTAATATCATTATTACATTTAAATATTAAGAAATAAGTTAATAGGTACTACTTTTCATTTGAATAAATCCTAAGATACAGTAATGATAGTGAAAATCTGCAGTGTATTTCTGTGGGATGTTCTGTACAGCTCGACTGAGTCAGTAACCAAAGGGAGCAAAGTTTAGCAAAAGGTCAGTATAAACCCAGACCTGATTACATAATTAGTATTTTATGATTCGGTTTAAGAAAGACAGACTTATAAACAACACAGGTGGATGTTGGGTGTGATACTCACCCTGACGGGCTTGAACAGGATGAACTCGGTGTCTTTATTGGCCAGATATAAAGACATGCTCTGTAAGGTGCCAGGCAGCTTGTTTTTCAGTATGCGATAGGTGGCCATCACAATGTCATTGATTTTGGCTAAGTACAGAAAACACATTCTCATTAACAAGTGCAAAACAACACACCCAGTCATACATCTCTATTTGTGAAAATTATTTCTGCCTCATGGTGGAGTAATTGCATGTTACAAAATCTCACATAAAATATTTAGGGGTTATATTTCATATATATATATATATAATTTGTATCACTGTATTTAAATTTTTTTTTTTGAAAAATTAAATTATATATTTATGAATATATATATATATATATATATATATATATATATATATATATATTATATATTAATAATATTAAACATTATTTATGTAATGAAAATATATATAAAATGTAAGATGAATTTGATTAATAATATAATAATAATAGTAATACTACTAATAATAATATTCTAATACATATTATTAATCATGCTTTCATGAGTTTCAAACAATCATCTTTCGTTGTACACATTAATATCAAGTAATATGTGAATTAACAGCCCGTTAACCTTTTACACATCGATCAGTGAGATTCACACTTCAACAATATAAAAGTGTTTCTAGCTGTGCAGCAGATCATTCAGTGTAATCAAACAGCTAATTAGAGGTAATTATCAGATAATTAGAAGTTGCTGAAACATTGAATTGGCGACTCACCCGGCTGAGCCCAGGGTTGCTGAGAGAGGTTGTACGTCGGTCCTCCTTGAACAGCCATCGTTTTTAAAGCTGCTACCTGTGATTAGAAAGAGTGATGGGGAAGCTTTGTTTTACCCCAAAACATCAAACTCAGCTCATAATTATACAATGTTAAGATGAAAACAAAGACTAAATGAATAAAACTACATTTTAACTTGAAATATTTCAATAATCTTTCAAATAGAGCCATTAAGCTGGACATACGCCTTCACTATGCACGCTCATATTTGCATAAATGTGGACCAGTGCTGGATAGATTACTAACTAACTGTAGTCTTCAAACTTCTAAAGAACACACTTGGCTATAGATCTCAATTTGTGCAATTGTTTGCAAATTAATTTTTGCCTCATTATGGTGTAATGAATGAATGCATGAATCTCACAAATTCTGTTAAGAAAATGTGTTATATTTCACCCCAAAATAAAAAAAATAAATTATATATATATATATATATATATATATATATATATATATGTATAATTATTATTATAAAATAATATAAAAAAAATAATATATATATATATATATATATATACATAATGAAAATAAAGCATTGCACTAAAATAAAGCACTGTATTTTCAGGACAAATACAATTTCAGCACATTTGTACAATAAATTATCATTAGCGTAAAAAAAACACAAATTATATATATATATTTCATACCATGGTAGTATGCAGTGCATTATGCTAATTTTAATGAAACAATTTTAACATCAAAAATATTACTAAGTTTGTATTACTAAAAACATAATTTGTATAATGCATAACATAAATATATATATATATATATATATACTGTTACTGATTCCAAATTATATTTTAAAAAATTGTAGTTAGTAACATTATCCTTTACATTAAACATTTCAGGTAATATAATCAGACTACTTTTTGATTACTTTTTATGTAAAATACGATTTTTGAGGTTGTTTATCACATTGATTTAAATAGGAGAATCTTGTACCATATAGATATGAAAATACAAGGAGACAGAAAATATAGTCCAACAACATGAAGAACAATAAACATTACATTGCGTCAAAGTTTCTCAAACCGGGGTTTGTCAAGGAACTGCAGTGGGTTTCTGAGTTTAATGGAAAGCTAATTTAATAAATTAAATCATAAAAATGTTAAATGACATCTTTCAATCAAAATAAAAGACTTTAAATATGAAATATTATACATGTTAGTCATGTGACCATGTGAATAATATGTAAACATGTAATCCATAAAAAGTAAATGTAATCTGATTACTAGTATTTTAAAATATTACAAGTAATTCATTTTTGGAATCTGATAACGTAATTCAGATGACAGAGTCAGAGACTGCGGGACTGAGAATTTAGGAGTGAATCTTGACCTTGGTGAGAAACTCCTCCAGGTTTCCCACAAACATGTGCGTCTGCTGCTGAATGAACTGCTCACAGCTGGATTTCAGGTGCTGATCCACGTCTTTCTTCGAGTCGATGTAGTGCTCTTTTATCTCCGGCGTACCCTGGTGTGAAAGCATTAGCTTATGATGAGTGATTCATTCACAATGGATCAGGAATCAGACTCTGAAGAGCAGAAAAGATCAACCAAATAAAGCTGACGTTACCTCCAGCAGAAACTCAAGGATGGCGTTATGGCTGTTCAGACGGAAGTAGTTGGGCACAGCCTTGGGGTTGAAGAATTTGAAAGCAGCGTCTGAGGACGGAGAAAAAAAAATTGTTCTTCTGCCATCTGGAGGCACTTTACTGCTGTTACACGCACATTTCATCAGTTCACAGTTAATGCATACAGCTGCTCATTCACCGACTTCCACTATTGACTCATTATGCAATTCAAGTGAATTCTTTTCTGTGAATTTCATTCAAGTTTTTAAAAAAATGACACCCTGGACTTTTCAAATATAACTTCCTCTGCTTGGTTTTTAAAAACCTGACATTATATTTCAGCAATTCGGGTCAAAAAGACCATTTTCATCGGAGATTTGGAGCCAAATTACAGGGGTTAAAAATAACTTCAGAAAGATGGCAGCATCATTATCTTATTTTTGCAGAGATTGGTAGGTCTGTTAATTAAATCTGTTAACGTTTAGTAATCTTTGTTACATTATATGCCAAAGGTGACTGTTCAAAAATGGAAAAAAAGCACGTTTCTTGTTTTTCCCCCAAGGTTTGCAAACCTGTAACTCCAGAAGTACTAAAGATATCTTAATATCCTTTTAGATGTTGGTTCTTAAGAAACATTTATTTTGGTATCTTTATTTTTAAGCCCCAATAATGTTCAATTCCAGAGATATGTGGACTTTAATGTGGCCCTAACTATTTTGTAGAAGAGGGTCAAAATGACGTGAGATTTGGAGCCAATTTACAGGCTTTATAAATGACTTTAGAAAAATGATAGCATCATTATATTATTTTCACACAGAGCTTGTTAGGTCTATTAGTAAAATCTATTGACTTTGTCAATCATTGTTGCTTTATATACCAATAGTGACAGTTCACAAATTGGGAAAAAGCACTTTTTGTGTATTTTTTCCAAAGTTTGCAGGCCTGTAACTCAAGAAGCATTAAATATATCACAACAGCCTTCAAGATTCTGGGTTGTAACAAACTTTTCTTTGGGTATCTTCAATTTTATGGCCTTTTATGGTTCAGTTCCAGATATATTGGGATCTTGATATGGCTCCATGAGTAAGTGGCTCCAAGTCAGTGGTCAGAAACTAAATGTGGTTCTAAATGCTTTTTTTTTTTTTAAATCACCACTTAATCACAATTACCACTACTTGTCTTTCTTCAGTAAAACATATAAACAAAATAAAACATGTTGAGTGTCTGAAATTTGGTTGATTTGACATTAAACATGAATTTTTGCCAGCGTTTACTCATATTGAGAAACAAACCAGTAAATATTACATAAAACAAAACATTCTGTATTACCTTTCAAAACATCATCAACAACAAGAGTCTTGAAACTACGCACACATTCATGCATGTTTAGAGGGAACATCTTTTTTTAGATATTTATGTGTTAAAATGCTGAAAAACACTCATTTATATGCATATGTATTAAAAATCTAAAATGCACCGGTCAAATCTGTCACACTCATTCTGTCAGTGCTGTGAACATCTATATAAAAGAGCATCAACCATTCAAACCCACCCAAACCTCACAAAAGCATGGCTGTTACCTCTGGTCTTCTTCAGATCCAGAGAGATCTCTTTAATGGCGAAGTCGGCGTGGAACGGGGCGATCTGCTCACGCATGATGAGGAGATGTTTGATAAGGAAGAGCTGCCCATCTATTTGAGTCTGTGAAGAAAGTACAGCAGTCTGATGAGATCCACACACACTGTTACTCTCGGGAATTAAACCTGACGGACCAATCCTGCCTCAGCCAGCGTTTCTGATTCTGAGAAAACTTTTTTACCAAATGTTACACAAATATATACCAAAAAATATGCACAACATAATATTTAAAAATCACAACTGTTTGAATGTTTATATAGTGACGATCTATATTATCACCCAGCAATATATTTAAAGTTGAATAAATAGTACATCAAACTTTATTTGCATATATACACAGTACTTATATAAAACAATATATGCTGCATAACAAATATCAGCTGTGTGATTGCATAAATCATTGCAAAATGTAACTATATTATCGTCCAGCTCAATATATATAGTTGTATATATATTATATTTAAGTTTAAACACATATAGTGCACTCATGTAAAGCAGCATAAAGTATATGGTAAATCTCAACTGTTTGATGGTTTATATATCATTGCAAAATGTAACAATTATCATCTAGCCCTAATCTGCTAAATGTGACAATAAGGCATGGAGATATTATAAACAATAACTTCATGATTTTATGTAAAGCTGCTGTGAAACAATGTGTATTGTTCAAAAGGTAATAAAAAAAATAAAAAATAAAAAAACTGACATGAAATTTAATATGGTAAAATGATGTTTCTGGGTCACAATTACAATAGTGGAACGAATTTCTCAGGATAGATAGATAGAAAAAAAATACTAAAAATAAACAAATATAAATTAACTAAAAAGAAATTAGAAAATTATTAAAATTAAAAAGTTGTTTCTAGGACATTTACAATAGTGGAATGAATTTCTCAGGACATATAAAATAAAAATAAAATACAATAAAAATATTACAAAAATAAATATAAATTCATACATGAATTAATTAATTAAAAAGAAAAAAGAAAATGATCAATAAAAAAAGCTGTTTCTGGATCATTAACAATAGTGGAATAAATTTCTCAGGATGCATAAATAAATAAAATTAAAATTTCAAAAAATTATATTTAAAAAAATTATATACAATAGTCAAAGTCAAAGTCAAGTAAAGTCATTATTGTCATTCTGCCAATGTACCGTAATAAAAAGAATTGAAATTGTTACTCTCTTACTCCCTGGTGCATACAATAACACTAAACACTAACAGTAGAACGCACAAATACAGATAAGTACAAATCAATATATACTGGGCATACAGATAACACTAAACACTACAAGAACACAAAAATACAGATAAGTGTAAAACAATTGGATAAAGAAAGGCACATGTGTGTGCAAAGAGCTTATGACTATTTAAAGTGACAAGGAGCAGTCTTTTTTCAGACTGTGAAGAGGTAGTTGAATGAGGTCAGTCCAATGCACACCAGGGTGTACAAGTGACCGGTGCTTGTCTCAGTGGAGTGGAGTGAATAGTGGAGTGAATGTGTGATTTGTGACTGATTGTCATGTATACAGGTGCATAAACACTCACCTTGTTCTTCTGAATGATATCTGAGGCTTTGAGGAGAGACTGGATACAGGCAGACAGAGCTTCCTGTGACAGACCCTGAAACACCGCCCTCTACAGGACACACCACACAAAACAATCACTCACTCGCTCGCTCTCATGACATCTCAAACCACATTATCTTCTGTCTTTCACAAGGTGCATTTCTGAAAATATCATAAACAACAACAATACTTATAATACTACTACTGCTAATGGTTATTTAAAAAGAAGATTTAATTTGTTTTTGTCAAGTTTTAATGACTTTGTTGTGTGTTTTTGTCATTTCATTAGTTTTAGATTTTTTAAAAATATGTCTGTATAGTTTTTATAAATTTTTATTAATTAGTTTTAATTTATTTAGTTGCAATTATTTCAGTACTTCAGGTCAAAGAAATGTTGGAATCTAAAATAAAATACATGTAATTATATTATATTAATTATATTAAAAAAAACTGCAACTTTGTGAAATATTATTGCAATTTAAAATAAGTTTCATATTTTAATATACGTTAAAATTTAATTTATTCCTGTGAAGTAAAGCTGAATTTTCAGCATCACTCCAGTTTTTATTTTATCATCTTTTATTCACCCAAGGGTTATTGTAGTTAACTGAAACTAATACCATTTTCATTACATGAAATAAAATACACATTAACTGAAAAAAAAAATATATATATATATATATGACAAAAAAGTATATATAATATTTATTTATTTCAGCTAATGTGCATTTTATTTCATGTAAAGAAAATGGTATTAGTTTCAGTTAACTACAATAACCCTTGGGTGAATAAAAGATGACAAAACGTTCATGTTTGGTGCTCTATCAGCATTAAGATTTAATTTAGATTTTGATTCAATATACTAATTTAATTAACCACAAGATCAGATAAAGAAGAAAAATCTGATACTAAATTATTGAACATTCTTAATACATATTAATTATTAAAACAGTGCCATTGGGAAACTATAGATTGGTCTTTTTGCACTCATAAATGGTTAATTATTAAATGAACATAATTGTTAATTTTGTAAGGATGAATTAGGCAGCGGTGGTGGTGTGTGTAATACTGACGTCTATGCAGCGGTAGAGTTTGGAGAGACACACGAGCGTCCGTCTGACGGTGGGATACCACATGCCGTGAAGATCTGCAGGAGAAACTGTGCTGTGTGAGCGCGCATCTGCAGGAGAAACACAGCGTACGGTCAGCGCCGTCCACCACGAGATACTGATTACAGACACTGTGTCACCACCAACACACACCAGAGCTGATGAGCTTCTTATTATCAGACTCCTCCAGCTGCACGTCAGAGAAAGAGCTGTTCGAGCTCAACTTCATCTGCTCCTCCTTCAGACTCTGAGCGATTTTCTGCAACAGATCGAGCAGATTCACTCTTCAAAACACTGATGAGGTTTGCATTTGCATAAATAAAAGAAAAGAAAAAGTGAATAGGAATTTAAAAAAAAACTAATTCAAAAAGAAATGTTACAAATTTAAAATAAAAAGTATATTAAAAATTATAAAAATAAATACATAAAAAAAAAATACAAACTGAAATAACAATAAATACATTACAAAATACAAATAAATACACTTAAAAATAAAATAAATAAATAACATACTATTGAAAATAAATAAATAAATAAACAATTATAAAATAAATAAACAAAAAAAATAAAAAAATAATAATGTAAAGAATAAAATAAACTACCAAAATGTGAAAAAATTATAACAATTGAAAAATAAATTAAAATATACACAATTAAATAAATTAAAATATTAAAAATTACAACTTTAAAAAAACTAATACATTTTTTATAAATAAAATAAAATTTGTATAGAAATAAATAAATTACAAAAAATTTTAAATGTATAATTTACAAAAATAAAATAAATAATAAATGCAATAATAATAATTCAAAGCTGGATGGACTTCCTAAAGGAAACAGCCGGCTTCCCAGGCAATATTATTTTAGTATAACAGACACTATTACAGTTTCCACATACATATATATATATATATATAAGTTTTTGTTACTTTAGGACACCAAATTAAACTAAAAGAAAATGAGAAATGTTGTATTGGCAACTAGCTGAAATAAATATCAAAAAGCATAAACGTGCCTCCTGCAAATAGTGACTAGTGAATGTGCAACGGCGCGAGTTGCTGGGGCCAGGCCTTCGACCATTGATGCTTGGCAGTGTTTTTTGGTGGATGTACGTGATTATATAAAGCAGTGACTTTTTGTGTTCTGATTGTCCTTCCCTCTCTCCCTCCCTTTTGATTGGACCTTGAAATGTTGAGTATATGTCTGTTGTTTTGTTTTGTTGTGTTCTGGATGCTATGTTGTGTTGTGTGTGAAAAAAAAAAAAAAAAAAAAGCATAAATGTATTTTTCCCCAGCATTCCTGGACTAACAGCATCTCAGAAGTGTTCAGATGTTCAGTGCTCTGTTAGCTGACCTCCATCATCTGGAGTTTGTCGGGGTAGGCCAGGTCTCCCGGTGCAGGCTTGTATCCGATGATGTCCGTCTGGATGTAGATGTGTGTCCTGTAGACCAAACGCTCCTGAACGTCCTCCAGCATCTGCTTCACCATGGTGTCAAACGCTGCCAGCTGGACCACTGAGACAAACCCACCAATCACACGTCACACACTAACTGACCAGTTCATTAGTTATTGATTCACTATTTAACGCCATGCTAGCATCAAAGCTATGTTCATGGAGATCTCAGAATAAATTACACAAGGTATACAATTAACAAAAATGTATTAAAGACATTTCAATTCTGCACTAGACAAAAAAATCTAAAATACATTCAGGTGATACATTTTTAATTAAATCAGTTAAATACACTTCTGAATAAAACCGTTGTCTATTTACATTAAAAACAGTACAATGTAATAAAATATGCTTCATTTTAGTTTGTCAAGTAAGGCATGATGGTGGTTCTTCACCTTTTAATAAATATCCCCACGTAAGTCTTGTGTGACCTAAAGACACCTTGTAAAAACAACTTGGTCATGCCTAGATTTAAAATTAGTAAACAAATATTTTTCTTAAACTAGGATTTGTTTCATATAGCTTATTTTCGTGACATTTATCGCATTCAATCTACCACATGTCATTAATATAAGAGTTTATCACAGGTTTGACATCACAGAAAGGAACCTGACACAGAAATATTCAGGTTGAGTGCTTCTTTTGCTCTAACTAATTCACTTGACTTGTATATCTACAGTGTTATTAACTGTATAAATAGACGCCGGTGGTAGGAAAGGTTTTACCGTTGTTTTGGACGTGATCCTCCAGCATCTCGTTCTTCAGGATGCTGCAGAGCTCAGACAGCGTCTCCAGATGAACCACGTGGATGATCAGAGGCCTCAAGACGTCATACAGGGACAAGCAGAGTTTCTCCAGAAGCTCACTGTCACAAAACATATGCTCAAGTATTATTATAATAATATAAACATATTTAAAAGCAAAAAGACCCAGCTTGACTCCTTCACAATCTGAGGTTAATAGTTCAGACAAAAATGAAACATAAATAATAAAATACACAGAATGCCAAAGCCTCTGTTTTCCATGCAACAAAAGTAGATGGTGTTTAACCTGCCAGGCTCCAAAAAAAACAAAAACTAAATAAATAAATATAATACATAAATAATAATAAAATAAAATAAAACAAAATGCAAATAATAAATAATGAATAAATAAAAGCTAATAAATAAAAAAACAAATAAAATAAATATAAAACAAAATATAAAAATTAAAAAGAACAATAAAATAAATCAATAATTTATGATAATTAAAATAAATGAATTGATTAAATAAAAATAAAGATTATAAAGATAAATATAAAGACAAACAAACAAATACAAATTTTTTTTTATTTATTTAAAATAAATAATGAAATAAACAAAATAAAAAATAAAAATGCAACTAATTAATAAAATCAAATAAAGAAATAAAAAAATACAGAAACGAACAAATGAATAAATATGATTCTGTCTAACATGTTGTGCTTCATGTATTAAAGAAAATAACTGCGGGTCAGAACAATATGAAAGTCAATGATGAGAGAGTTTATGTTTGTGTGAAGCATTGAGTTTCTTTACTCACTCTAGTTTGGTCGTGGGTTTGGAGAAGAACTCGTTGTAAAGCTGGTGTTCGTCTTGACACACATGGACCATAAACGCACAGCCGCTGCGCACCTGAAACAATAACAACTTCAATCATCAGCTGAACCTTACAAACGAACACAGTGTGAGCGTTTATGATATCTGGAGCAGACTTTCAGTCAAAACAGAACATTCACAACTTCTGACAAACATAAAGCTAGGGACAACAAAAAAAAATGAAAAATGAATAACTAATTGTATCTATGTAGGTTATTTCTTTCTAAACGTCCAGGTTGTATATTGTTCAAACAAACAAACACACTTTTCCCCTTTTTGAAAATCACAGGACAGATTAAAAGAAACAAGACATTTTTGTGTTCATT
This sequence comes from Schizothorax lantsangensis, assembly GCA_027422415.1. Lineage (NCBI taxonomy): Eukaryota > Metazoa > Chordata > Actinopteri > Cypriniformes > Cyprinidae > Schizothorax > Schizothorax lantsangensis. The sequence continues at coordinate 35,322,400 of CM049848.1, forward strand.
TAAAAACTATCATCCATTGTAAATTAACAGGAAAAACTACACACACAAAAGTCATATGATCAGCACATGATGTGTGGAAGTAAACACGTATGATATGATTAGTATGGCAGAACCAGAGCGCAGTGATCCTTGTTGTTCTGGCTGGTGAGATCTGTGATGGTGGAGTTTATACAGGGACTGAGCAGAACTTCCCTCTGGTCCAGATAACACTGATGAACCTCATCCAGCAGCTGCTGATACCTGACAGACACACAGTCATGTTTCACAGTGCACTTCATCTCATTACATGACAGTTTGTTTCAAAACAGCATGATTCATGACATATAAAAATAAATACACAAAATTAAAAATAAATAAACAAATAAAACAAAAAGTAAAAGAAACTATAAATAAATCAATACAAATAAATACACTTAAAAATAAATACATTCAAAAATAAAATTAAAAGTAGAATATCTAAATAAAAGAAAATAAATTACATAAAATAAATAAATAAAAATGATAAATAAGCAAAATGAAAAATAAATGAACACAACAAATTAATAAAAAATAAAATAAATGAATAAAATAAATAAAAACAAATTCATTAAAAAATAAAAATAAGAAATAAAAACAAAGAAATAATTATAAATAAATAAAATAAATAAACAAATTAAAATAAATAAATATAAAAATAAAATAAAAAGTAAAATATATAAATAAAAGAAATTAGATGATAGATAGATAGATAGATAGATAGATAGATAAACGAAAAATAACAAAACAACAAAATTACTACAACTTTAACTAAATTAAGAAAATTAAAACTGATTCAAAGCATTAATGAAAACTATTATACTGTCTCATTTATATTACAATAACCCGGATCCAACAGTCCCTTTGTTTTATATAATTAAAATGGGGGGGGGGGGATAAATAAATAACAAAATCAGAATTTTAAATATGGTCTCAGACATTTGGACTCCACTGTATATGCATAAAAATGAGAATTATCAGAAAATAATAAATCAAAACATCCTCCATCACTCACTCTGGGATTTTGTCAGACCGCTGTTCAACTTGTTCAATGAGCCTCTGAAACAAAAACAATCATATAATAAAAACATTTATTTGAAATATTTTAATAATATAAAAATAGGTTTTATAATGTATATTATATTATATCTTTTAATTCTGGAAGAGCCAAATAAAACAATCCGGTCTGGTGTCAAACGAGTGTTTGCACACAAGTCTTACCCGAACTTTGGGTGCCGCTGCTCTGAACTTCACATAGTAGAGCGTGAAGGCATTGTCTGCGTTCGGAGCGCCCAGCGGGTCCTGCTCGGGTCACATTCAATAAACAAACCAGGAAATCATACAATCATCTGTGATCTAATCATCAGCCAGGCTTGAGTTTATATTACACGCACCCTTTTGGTGAGCTGAGCCGTGAGGTTCTGCAGGGTGCTGACCGCGTGGCTCCTGATGAGGAGCATGGCTCTGGACAGACATTGCTTGAATTTGGTCAGATAGACTGGGTAGTCTTTAAAATGTGGCTGAAAGAAAGAAATATGAGATATGCATGTGTGAAAGATTGTATTGGAACACAAGAGGAGAATACTGCAACACTGTATCAAGCGTTTGGCTTACATGTGATGAGACGTATTCTATGCATTCGTCTAGTTTAGAAAGCATCGGGATGAATCCCTCGCTGTTCACTGACAATGTCAGGGAGTTCAGTTTCTACAGGTGGGATAAATCAGATTAATAAAGAGACAACAAATGCATGATCAACACATTCTGGAAACAGCAGCAGAGCATTACCGTGTTTATGTTTTCCAGTTCATTAAAATATGAGAGTTTCTCTTGGATGCTCTCAGCCAGATCCACCAGCTCTGACTGTCGACAGAAGAGAGAGAAGACAAATATACAGCATTTATCAATGTACATGTGAACACTCCTTTAATTACATACACTACCAATTTCATTATATTATTATAATGACAATTAAGTTTCTATTCTATCAAGATTGTTTTGATGTTTTTGAAAGAAGTCTCTTCTGCTCACTACGGATGTATTTATTTGATCAACTATACAGTAAAAATTGTGAAATATTATTAGAATTTAAAGTAACTGTTTTCTGTGTGAATATCTGTTGAACTGTAATTTATTTCTGTGATCAAAGCTGAATTTTCAGCATCATTACTCCAGTCTTCAGTGTCACATGATGTGGAAACTGTGATACATTTTATTTTCCAGGATTCACAGATGAATAGAAAGATTAAAAGAACAGCATTTATTTGAAATAGAAATCTACTGTAACATTATAAATGTCTTTACTGTCACTTTTGACCAAACTGAATACTTTGCCCAAACCTTTGAATGTTAGTGAATCACCGTTTCCATAAAATGATCGGGCACACAACTGTTTTCAACATTGATAACAATTAAAATGTTTCTTGAGCAGCAAATCAGCATATTAGAATGATTTCTGAAGATCATGTGACACTGAAGACTGGAGTAATGATGCTGAAAATACAGCTGCGCATCACAGAAATAAATTTCAGTTTAACAGATATTCACAGAGAAAACAGTTATTTTACATTGCAATAATATTTCATAATTTTACAGTATTTTCAATCACATAAATGTGACCTTGAGTGAGCAGAAGAGACTTCTTTCAGAAACATTCAACTTTTCTCCAGTCTAGTGTATATAACGTGCACGGCTGTGGTTGAGAGGGAACATCAGACCTGCTCCTTTAGCAGTTGTTCACAGGCCTCGTGAAGCGTTCCTGTTTTAGTGGACACAAAGAGGTACTGCTTCTGCAGAGAGTCCAGGTGCTCCAGCGCAGCGTTCACGTCCTTCAGTATAGCGTCACACTGATCCTGATAGCCGTTCAGAACAACCCGGGTCTTCCTGCGGAGGAAAGCACAATTCATCTGAGCAAACAGCAGCTTTTACATCAATAATGCCTTTGTTCTAAACACACAGAAGAACGCTCACAATCATTTTTGCTGGAACATTTAAAAGGACACTTGACAGGATACAATTTTAATTCTTAATAAACTCACAATAATGTATGCAAATTCTCATATATTATATTCTCATGCAAGTATTTCTTAATCATATGTGACCCTGGAGCACAAAAGCAGTCATAAGTAACACGGGTATATTTGTAGCAATAGCCAACAATGCATTGTATGGGTCAAAATGATAGATTTTTCTTTTATGCCAAAAATCATTAGGATATTAAGATCATGTTCCATGAAGATATTTTGTAAATTTCCTACCATAAATATATCAAAACTTAATTTTTGATTAGTAATATGCATTGCTAAGAACTTCATTTGGACAACTTTAAAGGTGATTTTCTCAATATTTAGATTTTTTTGCTCACCTCAGATTCCAGATTTTCAAATAGTTGTATCTCAGCCAAATATTGTCCGATCATAACAAACCATACATCAATGAAAAGCTTATTTATCCAGATTTCGAATTGACCCTTATGACTGGTTTTGCGGTCCAGGGTCACATATGGACATGAACACACACCTGTACTTAGAAGCTTCATCCTGATCCATCTGAACCTGCAGCTTCGAGAACCAGGAGAAAAACTGACAGACAGATGATGTCATTAGTCATGTGATGATGATGATGATGTCATTCATCTTGTGCACAATAGATACAAAAAACAAACAAACTACAGAGTCTGTGAAGACTTTCATTCATTAAAAGTGTGTAATGCTAAATCACTTTACTTCCCTACAATGCTTTTTTTTTAATACTATATACAAACTCAGCATTATTCCTTGATCAACGACAGCTACACTGATATTAGACAATCTCATCATGTACAAGGCTATATAATCCCAGAAATTTCTTTTTTCATTTTTAGTAAAATGTCAAAACCTTTGGTAGTTTAATAAAGGAATGAGTCGCAAAAATACATGAAATTCACATACTGTGTGTGCATAGTATACATGATACAGAAATATGAAAAAGCAGTATGTTAGTAATCTATTAGTATATAGTATGCTATGCCAATTTGTAGTGTTAGTATGCATGATGAAAAGTTTGTCGTAACAGATCATTTTTCTATATTGTGACGTACATCTGAGTATAACAGGTTATCAAACGTAGGGTGGGGACTTGGTTCTGTTGAGATGAGGGCGTGTAGGGCTGCACAATGAATCCAACGTCTAACTGTGATTACAATTACAGATGCCACAAGACGCAATTACAAAACAAACAAACAGTCCACTTACATTAATCTGTGCTAAAGGTTATCAGAAGGGTTTTTCCCCCATTGTTTTACATTTAGTTTTAGTATATCATTAATAATACAATGCATATTTATTTTTTTTCTTTAAAGAAACCAAACCAATGTATAGTTGACCTTTGAGGCTTAATGCTACAGAAAAGCAATGAAAGTTTTTCAGAAAGAGTGCTTTCAGCTTTTTCATTTTTATATAAAAATATGTCATGCAGTTGCTTCAAACATGGTATAAAGCTATTCAAAACATCATTCAATGTATATTGTGATAATTGTAATTAATAATCGCAATTAGAATTTCAAGGGAATAATCGACAATTATGATTTTTGTCATAATCGTGCAGCCCTGTGGGCGTGGTATTTAAAAAAGGAGGCAGATGAATGTGAGCATCTGAAGATCTCGAATAAAGACAGTTTGATTAAAAATGACATGGTCAAAAAATAAAAAATGAACCATATGCAATGATGAATTATTCACAATATGTTTAATAACATGCATTTAAAATATTTTTTTTATGCAGACTTTAGGAGTTACATTTAACCTGGCTATGTTTTTGTGTAAAGCGTATAAGCAGCAATGCAATTTATTTCCCCATTTTTAATTCAATTTTGAGTAAAATGTCTTAACTTTTGGCAGTTAATGAAGTAATGAGTCATAAAAATACATAACATTCACATACTGTGCATACATTAGTGTATTAGTTTAAAAAGTAAGCTATTATTAGAGCTAATTTAATTTGTCTGATATTTGATGAAGTTATTCTACTGTTTATGACTAGAGTGAATCTGCATTGGATCTGTACTGTACAATGCACAATAGAAATAAATGTGACTTGAACATTAGTTTGTTAGTTCAGACTAGAGTATGCAATGCCATTCACTTAAAACAGAATGTCTGCATTTATGGACTTTATTTCTCATGAAAGGATAATAAAAGCAGCGTCCAGCTGTGAATGTGTCTGTGTCTGACCTGCTGAGCCGTCTCGATCCGCTGGTTCTCCAGCTCCAGCATCTGAAAGCCCTGCAGAAGCACCTCCTCCGTGGACTCGGGCAGAGTCGCTGTGAACGTGGAGCGCAGAGAGCGAGACGTCAGGCTGCAGATGTCCTCGATGGGCAGCTGAGGAAACATTCAGAGCAGCATTACCATCTCATTCCCTCTCAAAACACCAAACACCAATGATTAAGAGTGAGGAACGCCTGTCGCAATGGACCAAATGATCCCTAAACGGAGTTTGTGAGAAAGTGAGAAAAATGCAAATGTCTCAACGCCACTGAATGATGATTAAACAACAATGTATGGCATCAGGAGGGTCATTCCGTGTCAAGTCAACCAGAGTTCTCCGGCTCAAATGTTTGATTTTGATCATTTTTTTTTCTGTAGAAATATTTATGGCACTCAGACAGGTATGTTCAATGCAGTTGCTTTGACAGAAGTAAACGAGATACATCTCTAGTTTCAATTTGTTCTTCAGACATTCCTCTTTAAAAGAAAAGTAGTATCATATTTTTGCAAATTGACCCACATTTGGTTTTTGACCACTGAAAATATGTACAGTTGTGTTCAAAATAATAGCATTTTAACAATAAAGCTCAAAATCCTTATAATAACTTTTACTTCAATACACACAAATGCATTGAACATTGCCATATTCTAAATCAAAACATGAAAAAAATTCAAATTTGTTATTACACAGAAAGTGAAGAAAAAGGAATATTAGGCTCAAAAAAATGGTGTCTGCATTTTTCTTTACAAAGTCAAACATTTACTGTTTAAACTGAAAAATGCTTGAAGATTTAGCTTTCTTGTGATATGAACTAACATTTAGGTATAGCCACGGTTTCTGAAACTGCTTCAATGTGTTGCAAGTCTGGCATGCCAAAAAGAAAAGCACAATTTGTTTTCTTGGTTTTGCCTCAAGATTTTTGATGTCCCAATAATTAAGGTCTAATTGGGCTGGCCAATAACATTAATCTTGGGCAACCAAGATTCTCGCTTAGGTGTGTTTGGGGTCGTTGTCTTGTTGAAACACCCATTTCCATTTCCTCTTCGGCATAAGGCAACATTCTTTAATATTTTAATGTACTTAAACTTCCATGATCCCTGGAATGCGATAAATAGGCAACATGGTATGAGAAACATCCAAATGATGCTTTGCCACCATGCTTCACTGTCTTCACAGGGACTGTGGCTTGAGTTCAGTGTTTGGGGGTCGTCTGACAAACTTGTCTGCGGCCCCTAACCCAAAAAGAACAATCTTGCTTCATCAGTCCACAAAATTCCCCATTTTTTTAGAACGGTCTTTGCCAAATTGCCTCTTCATTTTTTCAACAGTGGGACTTTGCGGGGGCTTCTTGCCGACTTGGCTTCTCATAGGCGTCTTCTATGCAACAAAACTTTAGATTTCTTTGTCACCCTAGCTGAAGTGAGTCTTTGCCATTTTGGCATTCTTCGATTTTAATGGTAGTTTTCTTTTCTTCCTCATCTTTCTGGTTTTGTTTGCCATTTTAAAGCATTTGATATAATTTTAGCAGAGCAGCCTACATTTTCGATCTTTAAATGTTTTCTCTCTAATCAACTTTTTAATCAAAGTGTATTCTTTTGAAAATGTCTGGAACATTATGATTTTCAGAGAGAAATGCACAGTACAACATTTGCCCTTCGTCCTTATAAGGGCTTTTTGACACCAGTTTTTTCACAGAAGTCCTCTCTATTTCCACACTTATTATTTTGAACCCCCTTTTCAATGTAATTTGGCAACAGCATCTGAATGTTGGGTCTGTTGGTTTTCAACTCTACCACACCTACTAGTAAAATATTTGAAAACTGCCATTTTGAGTGATATTGGACCTATTATTTTGAACCCCATTTTAACTCCTACAAATAATATCTCTGGAACCTAACCATATAGGATTGCCAAAAAGAAAAGTTAGACCCAATAAATATTATATTTAATACTTCTTGATCAGGCATCCAAACTTTGAAAACAAAAGTTTTTCCCCATTTTTGAACGGTAGCATTGGCACATTGCAACAAAGATTGTTAAAGTGAACTTATCACTACCGATCTCTGTGTAAAAATAACATGTCTGCCATCTTTCTGAAGTCATTTTTACCCCCCTGTAATTTGGCTCTGAATCTCAAGTGAAAACTGCCATTTTGACCCCCCCTCCTACAAATAGTGGATTGCTTAGTAAATATTCATCCATGACATTTAATATTTTGGCTTATCACTATACATGTCTGTCTTTCTTCAGAAAAAAAATATCAGCAAAATCAAAAATTTGAGCCGGGGAAGTTTTTGAAATTTGGTTGATTTGACACAGAATGACCCAGGTGTCATTTATTTTAAAGCATACTTTACAAACAACACAAATCCATTTTACTCTGTATCTGTCAAATCATTCAGATCAGGTGTTTTCAAGATCCCCAAATATGATCATCCTTGCGCGACCGTAAAACATAAAAGGTGATATATTTTGCAATATTTTCATGTGCACAGAAACAATTTATACTTTGAAAAAATCATGTTGTAAATGTGTAATTTTTTTTCTACTCAGTATAGTACTGTACTGATTTATTATTGCTTTAATTTTTAATATTCATTTATTATTTTAATCAATCGTATTTATGTTTTTTTTTTTTGCCCTGTTTTTCCTCCAAACTTTTTCCCAGGTCCTAGAAATTCATAACATTATTTAATATTCCAGTTAAATCATTTAGATCCCCAAATATAATCATCCTTGTGCGTACATAAAATGTAAAAGGAAGTTATATATTTTCATGTATAAAGAGCTAATTTATACTGTAAAAAATTAATGTGAAAAAATTGTAAATATTATTTGAAAAATATCTAGTATTTGTTTATTATTTTAAATCAAATGTATTTATTTAGTTAGTTTAATATTATTTGGAAAATATCTAGTATTTGTTTATTATTTTAAATCAAATGTATTTATTTATTTAGAGTCATTCAACTGCAGTGCATCATGTGTGACCTAAATTCATTCATTCATTCATATATATATATATATATATATATCATGAGTATATTATATATCTCATGTCTTTTGTAAGTCACTTTGGATAAAAGCATCTGCTAAATGCCTAAATGTAAATGCAAGTTTAATCTTGTCTTTTTAAATGATTTATTAATCTAACATTTGTTTATATTTTTTAGTTTTTCTGTAAACTCCCCCCCCACACCCCAGAAGTAACATTACTTAATATCTCAGTTAAAGTGTTTTTAAACCTTACATGTAAAAGGAAGTGATATATTTTCATGTGTAAAGAGACAATTTATACTGTGAAAAAATATTACAAACGTGTGTAAAATATTTGGAAAATATATAGCTACTTTTTACAACTTAATATTGTACTGTACACTGTTAGAGTTATTATTTAATTTTGTATTATATATTTATTTGAATCGAATTTGTTTAGTTAGTTTAATCTTATTATTTAAATGTTTACTGTTCTTCTCCTAACTTTTCCAGGACCCCAGTTTGAAAGCCACAGGGGTTCTGCTGGAAGTTAGCAAACCCCTGGTTAAACTAGCAGGTTAAGCATTATTAATTCGTCTTGTCTTGTTTAGCTAAACTGACTCATTTACATACTGAATGGATTACATACGTGGCACCCGTCCACACACTAACAGCTCTTCACCTCACCTCACCAGCCAGAAGAGGGTCTGAACAGACCGAGTGCTCATCCTAGTGCACTACAGAGCAGAAGTGTCACTACAGCGAGTGTGTAGAAATGAGAGGAGTGTGTTTGTGCTGTTAGCTGACACTAGCTAAGTTACCCTGCACTCACCTCCGCGGGGAGAAGCGTGACTTCTGCGGCTGCGCGGATCTCGAGGATCGCGTCCGTCTGTTTCTCCGTTAACGGAGCCATCGGCTCCCCGCGACGGTCCCAGTGTGACAGCTTCTCCCGAGTTTCCTTATCAGTGAGCTCCAGGAGACTCTGCTCTGTGGACGACGCCATCATGGCCAACAACATTCGACGTCATCTAAACGGAAGCTTCTTCCGGGTTGGGCGGAGTCAGGAAGCAGGCAACCAATCAATGAAGCGCTTTCACCTCCACGACACAGATAATAATAATAATAAAAAAAAACTCAACCAGACTGCATTCAGTTTTATACATACATTAAAATGTAAACACAACTAAAATAAATAGAGACATTTTGTAAAGAAACTCAAACGTATGAGTTTTATGAGTATTAGTTTTAACTGTGCTATTTATTTTAGGTATGAATAATTAATAATAACGAATTTATTTGTTTGTGTGTGTGTATATATATATATATACATATATTCATACGTAAAATAAATACCACATAGTTAGGCAAATATATATATATATTTTTATAAAATATTTTCTTATATATATATATATATACACACACACAATTCATTAATTTTATTCGTTATTATTTTTATTCATGCTTAATATAAAGAGCACAGTTACTCTCTCTCTCTCTCTCTCTCTCTATATATATATATATATATATATGTGTGTGTGTGTGTGTATATATATATATATATATATAGATTAATATTTTTTTAATATATTTTGTCAATTTTGTCTAACTATTTTAAGAATGAATAATACACACACAATTTTGATTCAACTCTGTAATGGCTACTCATTTTTTAGCTTTGATCTTTAATATTTTAATCTTCCACTGTACACTACAAATATCTGAATATTGTGGAGAATTATTGTATTTATCATATTTAGAGGCAAGCATTCACAACGAAAATGGGACAAGCAATTTTATTATTCCAGGGCAGGACATTATTCACAATTTTTTTTTTTTAATTCAGAAAAAAAAAAAAATTCTGAATACAAAATATAACTGTAACACTGTACATTGAAACAGGTTTTAGAAGCATTTTCCAGAAAAGTTTAAGTTTTAATCTAAACAGTGAATCAAATCAAACTCATGCATAAAGTGCAGTAGGTGCTACTCAATCTGCAACACATACAAGATATTTATAACAAAAGCCATTCATTTAACTGATTGTGACAGAAATCATTTCTTAACTAACATCCCTTTGTGCTTTTGGTCAGTCGAACCAAACCAAACCTCAGTGTGACGATGAAAACATCCTGAGAATCAGATCGATTTCATCCAAGTTAAATAAATTCATTTCAGGATATATCCATACTTTGGCATTTCTCCTTCCATGTCACGTGATGAGCAGGCCAGCGCAGGGAGACCAAAAACATCCTGAAAATTAAATTCATCAAATTAAACGTCAGTTTTCTTGCAAAATTACAGGGTAAAAGGTCAGATTCTTAGAAAAAAAGTGCACATACAATATATGGCTCTGTTCGGAATGGCATACTACCATACTACTCATACTATTTCTGGAGTATACTGCAAGTTTACTGTGCACACGATGCTAATTTTCTGTTAGCAAAATAGACTGAAATATCTGCATGACCTGCCAAAATACAATTAGAGAGCATAGAAAAAACTGTTAAAATCTACAAGTATACACTACAGGTCAAAAGATTGGAATAATTAAGATAATTGAGTCTCTTCTGTTCACCAAGGCTGAATTAATTTGATCAAAAATACAGTAAAATTGTGAAATATTTTTACAATTTAAAATAACTGTCTTCTATGTGAATATATGTTAAAATGTGATTTATTTCTGTGATGCGCAGCTGTATTGTCAGCATCATTACTCCAGTCTTCAGTGTCACATGATCTTCAGAAATCATTCTAATATGCTGATTATTCACCAGCTACTCAAAGTAAGTATACTGCGCAGTATTCAGTATGTAGTAAGCTAGTATTCCATTCCGAACACAGTAAATGTTTCAGGACGTGAAGAAGAGCACCGGTCTAATAGCGGAGCACAGGAGCGTTTGATAGTAATATTGAGGAAGAACGACAGTAAATCATGTGACTGTTGATTTCATGTAACTATAGGTGTTTGTACAAGATCTTATACAGACTTGAAGTCATACTAAAAACCCTAGAGATGAGTAAATAAAGTGACTCGAGGTGCATGAGACAGAAGAGTCATAAATAATCATCAACTATTAGGATTCAAGGTGCTTAATTATGGAATGTAGGTGAAGCGATGTACACTATACGATCTGCTAGTGAAACCGGGAACATTATAATGGACTTTTCCTACAATTTTGGTCCAGTTCTGCAGGTTTTTAGAGCCTGGATTTACACCTGATGTTAACAAGCGGTCAGGAGAGACACATCGCTGTTGGAATAGTTCAGCCAAAAATGAAAATTTGCTGCATGTGTCCTCTCCCTCAGGCCTTCTGAGACGTAAGAGGAGTTTGTTTCTTCATCAGATTTGGAGAAATGTAACATTGCATCAGTGTCTCAGCAATGGATGCTCTGCAGTGAATGGGTGCCGTCAGAATGAGAGTCCAAACAGCTGATAAAAACATCACAATAATCCACAAGTAATCCACACCACTCCAGTCCATCAGTTAACATCTTGAGAAGACAAAAGCTGAAACAAATCCATCAAGACGTTTTTAACTTCAAACTTGCTTCCAGCTAAAATATGACTCCGTAATCCATAATATATATTTTTTTTTATGAATAATGTTAATGGGATTTTAATTTCAGGAAATGATTGTTGTGCTCTAATTAGCGATGTTATTGTTACCTAAAACCATTTGTGTTAATTAAAATGAAGCTGAAATAAAATGTAAGTATTATGTGAAGAAATTAAACTAATTAAAATAAAAAAAATTGGAAATGCTGACTGATATGTTTAATTTACAGTACTTAAATGACTAAAACTGAAACAAAAACACATTAAATATGATGAAATAAAATAAAATATTGATATTAATAAAATTTGAAAAAAAAAATAATTTAAAGAAAATTAGAAATGCTGCCTTGGTAACTAACTGAAATAAGTTTAATTTGAAGTATTAAAATTACTAAAACTAAAATGGAAATACATTTTATTATTATTTTTTTAAATAAAAAAGCTAAACAAAAATATAAAAAACAACAATAAAAAATTACAAAAGCACATAAGAAAATTACTAAAATTAGGGAGAAGAAACTTAAAATGAAAATATAAAAATTAAAACTGAAAAAATAATGACGCTAGTTCAAAATAGTAATAATCCATAATAACGCTTCCTTCAGTGAAAAAGTGTTCTGGTCTGAATCAGGAGATAAGTCTGCACAGATCAAGCACCGTTTACAAGACTAAACAGCTCTAAACAAATATGTGACTGGATTTTGATGTGAGAGACGACAGGAGATGGACTTTTTCACTGGAGGAACTTATTATGGACTCATATTTTAGTTAAAAACATCTTAATGCTGGATTTGTTTCGGCTTTTGTCTTCTCCAGATGTTACCTGATGGACTGGAGTGGTGTGGATTACTTGTGGATTATTGTGATGTTTTTATCAGCTGTTTGGACTCTCATTCTGACGGCACCCATTCACTGCAGAGCATCCATTGCTGAGACACTGATGCAGAGACACATTTCTACAAATCTGATGAAGAAACAAACTCATCTACATCTTGGATGATCTGAGGGTGAGCACGTGTTCATCATATTTAGATTTTTGTCAGAACTCTTCCTCTGAACATCAGGTGTACTGGAGGAGCGTTCAGTCGCGCGGGTCGCTGATCTCTAAGTGGTCTGGGATGGGGAGCCCCGTGAGGACGGTCAAGCACTTGTTCCACACGCTGAAGACGGGACAGATGGGCTGAGAGAAGGCGATGTCGAAGGTGTACAGGTGCTGCGTTCCAGCGGCGTCGTAAAACGCCAGAGAGCCGGAGTCGTAGTCGAGCAGGACGCCCAGACGCCGCATGTGAGGAGACGGCTCGATGGGAAACTCTTTACTGTTGTGACGCACGGCCCACGAGGTGTTGCAGCGGCTCAGTACCCATGATGCCGAGTCCTTACCGACCCAGCCGTGCTTGGGAGACGATTTGTAGGCGATACCGATAGCAAACCTACAAAGAATTAGAGACAATACATTATACATTCTACCGGTCAATTGTTTGGAATAATTCAGATTTGTAAAATGATTTGGAGTCTCTTCTGCTCACCAAAACGGTTTTTATTTGATCAAAAATACAGTAAAATTTTTAAATATTAATATGATTTAAAATAACTGTTTTCTATGTGAATATATTTTAAAACGTAATTTATTTCTGTGATCAAAGCTGTATTTTCAGCATCATTACTCCAGTCTTCAGTGTCACATGATCTTCAGAAATCATTTTAATATGCTGATTTGCTGCTCAAGAAACATTTATTATTATTATCAATGTTGAAAACAGTTGTGCTGATCAAGGTTTTTGTGGAAACTGCGATACATTTTATTTTTTAGAATTCACAGATGAACAGAAAATTCAAAAGAACAGCATTTATTTGATCATATGCATACATTTATGTACTTATAGTTATTAAGTTTAAAAATACAATTTAAAATCTTTTACTGCAAAATTCTTCAGATTTATACAAACATATATTATTGTTAAAAGTGAAGACAATATTATTATTTATATATTATGATTAGTGCTGTCAAACGATTAATCACACCCGAAATAAAAGTTTTTGTCTACATAGTATATGTATGTGTGCTGTGTATATTTATTATGTATATATAAATACACACACATGCATGTATATATTTCAGAAAAATATGTTTATATATTAAATATATTTATATATAATATAAATTTATACATGTAAATAGATGTAAATATTTTCAAAATATATACTGTATGTGTGTGTATTTATATATACATAATATACACAGCACACACACATTATGTAAACAAAAACTTTTATTTCGGATGCGATTAATCATGATTAATCGTTTGACAGCACTAATTATGATTATCAACTTACTTATACTGAATGGATTTTAACTTCAGGAACTGAATGTTATTGTTAATTGAAACAATTTTTATTATTTTAAATAAAAGTAAAAATATAAATATTAGATGAAGAACTTAAACTTTAAAAACTGATTTTTTTTTCAAATGCTGCCTTGCCAACTAACTGAAATAAGTTTAATTTGAAGTACTAAAATAAAATAAAATAAAATAAAATAAAATAAAATAAAATATTACATGAACCTACAATGTAATTTATTTATTTTTTAATTTAAAATGCTCTTTTGGCAACTATCTGAAATAAATATTTAAATTGAAGTACAAAAATGACTAAGTAAAACGAAATAAAATAAAATGTAAATATGAATTAAATTGAAATATAAATATTAGATGAAAAGGGTAAAAAAAAAATACATGCAAATTAGAAATGTTAATATAAATATAAAAAAATCTAATACTAATAAATATGATGAAAGCACATAAAATTTTCTAAAAAAAAAAAAAAAAAACAAACAAATGAAAACCTGAAATTATAAAAATAAAAGCTAATTCAAAACAGTAATACATAATATAATAATATATAAATAATACTAAAATAACCCTGGCTCTATTCCAATATATTGTTATGTGACAAAACATCATCATCATATCACTAAATTTGAATAAGACAAGGAAGCTATGCAAATATGTGACCCTGGAGCACAAAACCAGTCTTAAGTCTCTGGGGTATATTTGTAGCAATAGACAACAATACATTGTATGAGTCAAAATTATCCATTTTTCTTTTAAGCCAAAAATCATTAGGATATTAAGTAAAGATCATGTTCCATGAAGATATTTTGTAAATTTCCTACCGTAAATATATCAAAACTTAATTTTTGATTAGTAATATTCATTGCTAAGAACTTCATTTGGACAACTTTAAAGGTGATTTTCTCAATATTTTGATTTTTTTACACCCTCAGATTCCAGATTTTCAAATAGTTGTATCTCAGCCAAATATTGTCCTATCCTAACAAACCATACATCAATGGAAAGCTTATTTATTCAGCTTTCAGCGTTCATACGTCTTCTGAAATGGCACTGTGTGTGTTTACCATGTGCTTCCTCCGATCAGAATCTCCCAGTAATGGCGGCCGCTGTCGATGAACACGTTCCCCGTCAAGCCGTAGTTCCCCGTGCTGCCGAAGCGGTCCTGAGCGTGGCTCTTCATCGACGAGGCTTCGTCCCGCTCCACCGTCAGATTGTCATGTGACACCTTCAGCTTCCTGTGGGCCGACTTTGGGTCGAGCTTAAACGGCTGACCTGCCATTCACAAACAATCACACAGAGATTCACAGCTGATGACTTCAGGAACTCTGATCAGGATCCTGATCCTACAGCTCACTAAACTAACACAACTAATTCATTCATTCATTCATTGAAATAAAGCTGAAATATTAGATGAATAATATTATTAAATTATTAATTATTAGATG
The DNA here is from genome assembly GCA_027422415.1 of Schizothorax lantsangensis. Classification (NCBI taxonomy): domain Eukaryota; kingdom Metazoa; phylum Chordata; class Actinopteri; order Cypriniformes; family Cyprinidae; genus Schizothorax; species Schizothorax lantsangensis. The sequence goes on from CM049848.1 coordinate 35,337,993, forward strand.
AACGCATGAAAATTAGAAATGTTGCCATGACAACTGACTGAACTGAAATATGTTTAAGTTGGAAGTTCTAAACTTGACAAAGCTAAAACTGAAATAAAAATAAATAAAAGCTGAATATTCAAAAAAATCTGAAATAAATTTACTATAAGGTAAAATTCATGAAACATAAAAGACAAAAACTAAAACTATTAAAAATTGAATTGAATTAATAAATTGAAATAAAGCTGAAATAAAATAAATAAAGCTGAAACAAATTAAATGAATATTAGATGACAAATCTAAACTTAAAAAAAATAATGAAAATTTGACATGTTGCCATGGCAACTAACTTAAGAAGCTGAAATAAAATAAAATAAAATAAATATTAGATGAAAAACCTAAACTTAAAAAAAAAATGAAAATGAGAAATGTTTCCATGGCAACTAATTGAATTGAAATACTAAAAACTGAGAAAGGTGAAGTACTAAAATTAATAAAACTAAAACTGAAATAAAAAATAAATTAAAGGTCAAAGTCACTAAGCATAATGAAAAAGTACTAAAACTATAACAAATTATTGAATTAATTGAAATGAAGCTGAAATAATAAAATCAAATCAAATTAAATAAATATTAGACGAAAAACCTAAACTTAAAAAAATTAAAATGAGAAATGTTTCCATGAAAAATAATTGAATTGAAATATGTTTAATTTGAAGTACTAAAATTAATAAAATTAAAAAATAAGTTAAACCTAAATTCTAAAGAAAATAAAAATAAATAATAATACATGTCTATAACAATATTAATAAAACTGAAAACATAAATGAAAACTGAACATATAAAATTCAAAGTGAATTCCTATAAAGGATATAAATCCTTCTAAAATAACTCGGTCTGTATTGCAGTGTCTTGTCATTGATCTGATGACAGAAAGGCTCACTGTTGGTCTTGAGTTTGGCCGGAGGGCTGCTGCGGCTTCCAGCCTGATTCATGGCCTTCACGATGAAGATGTACTTGGTGCCGCTCTGCAGGCCGTGAACCGTGTAGTGATTCTGCTTTATGTTGGGCACGATCATCCAGCTGTCCATCGAGTTACACAGACCTGAAACATCACGCACATGTAACACAATCTCTGAAACATCCTGCACATTTCTATTGGAGATGGACAACATATTATCTATACAAGAAAAACTCACCGTGACCATGTGTACAACAGGGGTATTTATCCAGCTAGTAAAAATGATGGCATGTGCCATTTTTTGAAAATAAATATTAAAGAATTAATTTTAGTAAAAAAAAAAAATTCATTAAAAGAAATTGTACTAAAATGAAGTTTGAAAAGTAAAATCCTTTCAAACCTAAAAGCCTTGCGAAATCCTGGTTTAAAATAAAATAAAATAAAATGATTAAAACTGCTGAAAAACTTAAAACAAACATGAACTGAAATATGTTTTAAAATAATACAATTAAATCAAACTAAATCAAATAAAAACAAAAATAAAATAAAAAGCTAATTCTTCATTTATGCATCCAGGCCACAGTGTTTGGATGGATGAATAAAGCCATCCAAATGAATTGAATTAATTAACTGAAATAAAGCTGAAAAATAAAATAAAACAAGATAAAATAAAATATAAAATAAAAAAAAAACATTTGATGAAAAACCTTAAGCTTAAAAATAATGAACTGAAATGTGTTTTAAGTTGAAACACTAAAATTAAGAAGAAACAAGCTCCACTTGCTTCTTTATGAAACTTGTTTCTGATATGCAAACCAAGATGACTGAATATGCTGCAGACACCAGTATAGAAATACTTATAATTCTTGTTTCCTGAAAATACAGAATTGTGTTTGATGCAGGCGCTAGAATTTTGACAATTTTGACAATTTTTTACATTATTGTCCTTTTTTTTTTTTTTTTGTTGGTTTTTTAAATATAATTTAAAAGATTTAATTTAAATCTGCTGGTGAAATCAGACATTATGATGAGTAGCAAATATTATATATAATATATATTATATTCAGTATGGTGTTAATTGCACATTTGGATTAGCTAATGTTGCTATTCCCCCTCAGTTAAACTTTTTTTCAGAAAAATTGTGAAAATATAACAAAAAAAAATCAAGTTGCACATTGCACAATAATGCTACTAAAGTTGCAAATAAAATGTCAAATAATGCGGCAAGTGGTTGATTTGGCATTCATTCTAATTTAATTGCATTGAAATGCATGACTTGTTAGCGGTGTTTTCTGCTGCTTTAGCCCGCGTTCGTCCTCAGATCTGCCTGACACCAGCACTGAATTGTGCTTTAAATCCACTGTGACCTGATTGACTCTGATCTAGACTCAGTGCTGCAGTATAATCTGCTCTAATCCACACATCTACACTCATACTGAACTCAAACACACACTTTCAGGGATTTCTGGCTGGATTGTGTTTGCTTTTGTGTCACTATACCATCCCGGCCCCTGCAGCGCTTTATAAAGTGCTTGATTCTTAATAAAATCACAGCGAGGGTTGATTTGATTTCTCGTTTTGGCACATAATGACATTACACACAGATACGGTCGGCCTGTGTTTGACAGACGGTCATCTGGACCGAGTTTCGGCTCGGTTTGTTTACTGACGACGTTAGCCTGGCTGGTGAAGATGGTATAAAACTGAAATAAAGATTACAAAATATTATAATAAAACAATGAAGTAAAATAAATAATAATAATAATAATAATATCAATGAAAAACATAAAATGATATATGCTTTAAGTTGAAGTACTAAAGTTAATCAAACTAAATCTGAAATAAAAAAATGAATAAAAATTAAATCCAGGAAATCCTAAATAATTTTACTATGAGGTCAAAGTCATTAAACGTAAAAAGAAACTACTAAAAATGTATTTAATTAATTGATTGAAATAAAGTTGATATAATGTTGAAATAAAATAAAATAAAAATTTGATGAAAAACCTAAACATGAACTTAAATATGTTTTAAGTTTAAGTACTAAAATTAATTTAAAAAATAATAAAAATAAAAATGAAATAAAAATAAATAAATGTTAAATATTCATTTATCCATCCAGGAATTACTAAATAATTCAAAGTCAAAGTCACTAAACATAAAGAAAAAACCTACTAATATTATTAAAAATCAATTTAATTAATTAACTGAAATAAAAAATAAAATGCAAATATTTGATGAAAAACCTAAACTTTAAAAACATGTTGCCATCAGGGATGCACGATATTATCGGACTGATATCAGAATTGGCCAATAATGGCTTTAAATGTAAATATCGGCATCGGCCCTATATGAAAAATGATGTCTCACCGATAAGAGGAATACATTAACTCACATGTGCTCAGGGTGTGCTAGTGATTAGATCACGTCAGCAGTGTGGCTCATTCTTGAAGCACAGTTTTGTCTGAATGATGATTAGATTCACTGATTTAGATCGCTGCATTTAATCTGAGAATGCATGTAAAGAACAGAGTCAACAGTAATAGCACGTGCTGCGGCAGCCTCCCCGGGTCCTAACGCCCGCTCTGTAAGGAGTTTTAATTCCGTAGGGGGCGCTGTTGGCCTACTTCTAATAAAATGAAAGTAAAATACACAAATAATACTTAGACTGTGTTTCTGCCATAAAATCATGAGTATGTTTTGATTTAAAGGTCAGAAGCTATAGCTTACATGAATAAAAAAAAAAAATCATAATCATGACACTTTTAAATTAAATAATTGTATGTATACTGATTTCTTCATTAATGTGTAATATGTTATATTTTTTAAACAAATTATGAGCTCTAAAAGATTTTCAGAATTTTTACAACTCTTTTGCTTTAGACCATCTACAAATGTTAAATCTTAAAATAAAATGTTAAGGTTACCACTGCATCTTTCTGAAAAAAAAATGCAGCGATTGATATATATAGTTTATTTATAGATATTTTCAAAGCTTCAATGTACTGTCATTATAAAAGAACTTCATTGTTTACTTAATTCTAACAAATGAGTTCTTGTTTAAAACTAACCAAAATTAAAAATAACTTGCTTCTAATTTCCACACAAAAGGAAATACAGCGGTTTTGGTATCGGCTATCGGCCAAAATGAGTTAAAAAGATCGGCATATTGGTTATCAGCAAAAATCCAATATCGTGCATCCCTAGTTGCCATGGCAACTAACCGAACTGAAATATGTTTTCAGTTATTTCAGTTCTAAAATTTATAGAACACTGAAATAAAAACAAATAACAGCTATACTGTATATGTATTCATCTATCCATAAAACCCTAAATGATGTTAATATGAGGTCAAAGTCACTAAACATGAAGAAAAAAAAAACATACTAAAACTATTAAAAAATGTATTGAATTAATTAATTGAAAAAGCTGAATTAAAATAAAATTAAAAATAAAAGAAAAATAAATATAATAAGCTGAAATAAAATTAAGCAAATAATATTAGATGAAAATATTACACAAATATTTTGTCAGTAGGCATGGATGTGGTCTGTTTGTATTTTACAGACGTCATCTGGAGCGAGTTTGGCTCGTTCACTTACTGACGACGTTAGTCTGGCCGGTGGAGATGGTGTACTGCAGCTCGTATGAAACCACGCTGAACTCATCTTCTGATGTCCAGTGAACGGTGATGGTGTCGTGAGACGCTGTGCAAAGCTCCTCGCGGATAGTGGGAGCATTCGGAGCTGTGACAGAAAACAAAGCATTCAGGTCACACATATGCAGTATATACTCAAATACTGCATTCAAACAGCCAGAGCACTCTTTCCACATGCAGACGCCAAAGCTAATGCATTGCAAATGTGCAAGTGTTGTGCATACTTACTGCAACATGTAATGTGGTGGAAATAAACATGTCTGTGCAATTAAACTGGATGTCATTACTAGCTACAGTAATTGTTTCTAAGATCTCACTTCATGAGCAAGAAATGATCTTCAAACTGTTGCACCATGACAGCGTCTGACCCGAAAATGGAAACTGTACTGTAGAAGATGATAGTTTATGTTAATGTTTCTCACACTTTTGCTCTCACAGCGACACTGAGAACCTGAAACATGTTTGTTTTGCATTATGATTTTTTTCTTTTACTGTATAAATGTAAAAATGCAATAAAACAGCCTCTTCCATTAATAAATACATTATTCTGAGCAAAATATATGAACGAATGAATGAATAAATAAATAAATTAATTAATTAATTTATGATTAATATAGATGAAATGAAATGTAAAACTGAAACTGAAATTAAAACCATAAAAAAAAAAAACTTTCATTTCTTGATATAATAAATGTAAGCTGAAATGAAATCAAATTGATTTTTTATATCTCTCCTTTAAATTTAGTTTAACTTGATGTACTAAAATACCTAAAACTGAAATAAAAATGATATAAAAACACTATTAAAAAGTGACAAAAATACAAAAACATTACTGAGTTTAACTAAAATTAAAACTGATAAAATATTAATAAAAATTAACTCTCTCTGTATGCATATATAATTAAGTATTCATTTTTTAAGATACATAATCCTGAGCAAAAAAGAGAATGGAATATATATAAGTTACTAATATAATATATTTTAATAAAAAAACTATGCAAAACAACTAAATTATAAACAACTAATTAATAATATATATTATAATATGTATTATATTTCAAATATTCAATGTAGGCTATTACTGTTTACTCAACATAAAACAGAGCTTACATAGCTAGAATCCTTTACGGTCTTGTTTTTACATAAAATGTTTCATGTCTTAAAGAGCAAACATATGGCAAAAATGTGGATGACGTTACTATTATTAGCATGAAGTGATTTTGTGCAGCAACAGAGCAGTTGGCACAGAAATAAAGCAGACTGTGTGTTTGATGACTCCCTCAAGCCGGCCGTCTGCCGCGACGCAGAATAAAGGACCTCACAGAGATAAAAACCAGAAAAACATATTTACTTCACCAGGAGCTCAGACTTCAGTCCCTTCTGCTCCTGAGAGAAGAACTGAAACACTGACATCTACTTCATCTGCTTCACACATGACTCTCTGACAAGAAGATCAGCCTCAATACTTTCACAACATCGCTACTCCCTTTGACTGATTTTGGCACAGAGGAACTCCATATAGAGTTATATAAATGTGACTTCATGAAGTTTTGATATTCGCAATCATTACAGAGTTACAGTCTATGAAGTCGCAGTGTTGGAGCAAGAATTGGACGTCTGGCTGTATCTTAAAATGCTTTGTCCTGTTTAAAATAAACTGTGATGCCTTATTTTAAGGGTATCTGAGATGTTTGATGACAGCGCCACCTGATGGCAAAAATGCATTGATTTGCATTGAAAAATTCATGTATTGGCAGCTCAGTTCAGTCAAAGTGTGAAAGAGTGACCAATTCAGTTTTTGAACAATTTAATAATGCTTGCAGCTATTGTTTTAATTACATTTTTATTACTTATTTTCATCCAACCAGGCAGTAGATAAATAAACAACTATTATACATTAGTGGGCAAAGGTTTGGAATAATTACGATTTTAAAATACTTTTAAAGAAGTCTCTTCTGCTCAGAAAGACTGCATTTATTTGATCAAAATACAGTAAAAACAGTAAAACATTGTTACAATTTAAAATAGCTGTTTTCTATGTGAATCTGTTAAAATTTAACAGAATTATTATTATTTTTTTATTTTTTTTGCGGAAACTGATACATTTTTATTTTTCAGGATTCACAGATGAATAGAAAGTTCAAAAGAACAGCATTTATTTGAAATATTTTGTAGCATTATAAATGTCTTTACTGCCATTTTTGATCAATTTAATGCATCTTTGATGAATAAAACTAATTTATTTGCTGACCCCAAACTTTTGAATGTTAGTGTATCACAGTTTCCACAAAAATATTGGGTTTAACTGTTTTCAACATTGATAATAATCAGAAACGCTTCTTGAGTATTTTAGAATGATTTCTGAAGAGTCACTGAAGACTGGAGTAATGATGCTGAAAATTCAGCTTCGATCACAGAAATAAATGACATTTTAAAATATATTCAAACAGAAAAACGTTATTTTAAATTCTAATAATATTTCACAATTTTTACTGTATTTTTGATCAAATAAAAGCAGCCCCGGTGAACAGAAGAGACTTCTTTCTAAAACATTAAAAAGCATGAGTGAAATAGTTCTGTTTAAGCTTTAAAGCAACATCTAGCTGCATGCTGCAAATGATTGTTCTGCACGGATCTGAAGCGGTGAACTGACCTGTAAGGTAATCCAGACCCTCCAGCATCTTCTTCTCTCTGGAGAAGTCCAGTGCGAACGCGTCGAACGCATCGTTCAGGTTGATCTCTGGGATCAGGATCTGTGAGGACGCCGTCGCCATCGAGACTCTGTAATTATATTTCAAACATGAAATAGGTTAAGACCAGTGTTGGGGGTAACGCATTACAAGTAACGCAAGTTGCATAATCAGATTACATTTTTAAGTAACTAGTAAAGTAATGCATTACTTTTTAATTTAGAAGGAAATATCTGAGTTACACTCTTAAAAATAAAGGTGCTTCATGATGCCATAGAAGAACCTTTTTGTCTAAATGGTTCCATAAAGAACCTTTAACATCTGAAGAACCTTTCTGTTTCACAAAAGCTTCTTTGTGGTGAAAGAAGGTTCTTCAGGTTATAAAAAGGTAAGAAAGAGATGGTTCTTTAAAGAACCTTTGACTGAATGTTCTTTGTGAAACCAGAAATGGTTCTTCTATGGCATCGCTTGAAGAACCTTTCGAAGCACCTTTATTTTTAAGAGTGTACTTTTTCAAATAAGTAACGCCAGTGACTTTGTTTCCCATGTCTCTCTCTTGACTGACAGCTCTGGTGTTGCCATGCTGAGAGAAATCAGGAGTAAGTGCAGAGTGTGAACATGTTACTGTAGTTCTAGACTAAATATGAACATGCATTTACTCATCTCACCTGCACAAAAACAGATTCAGTATTCCTCAAAATTAATAAAAACAGTCAAATGCAAACATATTAAATATGTTAAATAAGACAAATATCATTTGTATTGAAGTCCATTTTATTAACCAATGTCTTTGCTGCTGACCTTCGATGATCCAATTCAACCATACTAAGCAAAAATGACACATTTAGTTTAATTTTAGTTATTGCTGAATAGTGTTGAACTTTCTTCTCCTGCGTCATATTCTTCATGCTGCGCCCTCTACTGTACAGACGTGAATTTACATTTCCTTCAGCCTGAGGCGTATTATTTCACTTTTGCTGTGAAAGGGCTTTTACATTTGTAAAATAAATATTTTTTATATATATATATATATATATATATATATATCAAACAAGCAAGCCCTGCCCAGATTTAAAAAGTAACTCAAAAGTAATATAACATTACTTTCAATAAAAACTAAGTAATGTAATCAGTTACTTTTTTTAGGGAGTAACACAATATTGTAATGCATTACTTTTAAAAGTAACTTTCCCCAACACTGGTTAAGACATGCTAAGATAGCAAATATAAGATTTAAAAGTATGATTGCACTAGTTTTTTTCTGTAGTTTGGCTCCAGACTGACATTATGGCTTTTGCATGTAAAGTCAGCTCACCGCTCTGAGACGCTCTTTGCGGTCTGCAGGAATCGAGCGTGATCCGTCTCTTTCAGAACCAGATCGGCTTGAGTGATGAGCGAGGACGATCTCTCCACAAACTGCTTACAGTTAGCGATCTGTTGCGCTAGCTTTCTCAAGCGAACCACCTAGAAACAAACAAACACACGTTATGGCCAGCTCTGCCAAACCAGCATCAATAGTTTGACTTGATGAACTTTCCTGTTCTTGTTCCCACCAAATTACTATGAAAAAAGTCAGAAGATTATCCATTTTGTCATCAGATATAAAACAGAATTTCTGCAGGTTTGATGAAGGTAAGTTCAAGACTTCTTTAAGACCTTTTTAAGACCACAAAGAAAATTTAAGGAATACATTTAAGGGAACACAATATGGTCTCTAAATGTAAATGTTTACGAAGAAAGACGGAAAAATTCAGAAGAAAATTTAAACCATGATTAAAATTAAAACTGATAATTAAAATAAACTCTAAAACTACATTAAAAAATAATTACTTGAAATAAGATGAACTGAATTAACTGAAATAAAATACTAAAAAGAAACTTTACATTTTTACTTCAGCTAGTTGAAGTACTAAAATACTACATAGACATCATTAAAAAACAATAATAAAAATGATGCAATATAAATTACTAAGACTTCAACTAAAATTAAACTGAATACTGAAAATATATAAATAAAACTATAAAAACACGTTTTCAAATAGCTCTGATCTCAACTGTTAGAAAATATGGAAATAACTTGTATTGTATTGTTTTGATCACACTGAAAAAAATGAATATCTTCCTCAGTATCTCTGTCTTACTTTCCAGTGCAAATGTCTAAAAGTTTCTTAAATCAAGACACATGTACTTGAGAAACAAAATGACATTAGATATGAAGTTTTGTTTTCTGTGAAGTGGATCAAAATGAACTGAGCTTCTGATTAAAACAAGACCAGAGGGCTCTGAAAAAAAATCAACTCTGTTCAAACTGAAATATCAGAAGGTCTGAGAAGTGAATCCTCTGGCTTTGGTAATACATAAGCGGCCTTTGACATTCACATGCGGTGAGGAAGGAAACAGAGTTTCCTCTGAGAGAACAACTCGGCATTAAAGTCAACCTGAAGTAAAGTTCAACCTTTGTTTTTGTGGAATAACCGATGAATCGTGCACAATAAGAATGGGAAAGTAGATATGATTTTTTTTAGATTTTGTGTAAATTGTGAAATATTTTAACGATTTAAAACAGCTGTTTTCTATGTCAATATCTGTTCAAATATATGTATTTTCTGTGATCAAAGCATCATTACTCCAGTCTTCAGTGTCTCATGATCCTTCAGAAATCATTCTAATATCTGACCCTGGACCACAAAATCTGAATAATCTTTCCATTGATGTATGGTTTGTTATGATAGGACAACAATGAGATACAACTATTTGAAAATCTGGAATCTGAGGGTGCAAAAAAAAATCTAAATATTGAGAAAATCACCTTTAAAGTTGTCCAAATGAAGTTCTTAGCAATGCATATTACTAATCAAAAATTAAGTTTTGATATATTTACGGTAGGACATTTACAAAATATCTTCATGGAACATGATCTTTACTTAATATCCTAATGATTTTTGGCATAAAAGAAAAAAAAATGTTTTGACCCTTACAATGTATTGTTGGCTATTGCTACAAATATACCTGTGTTACTTATAACTGCTTTTGTGCTCCAGGGTCACATATGCTGATTTGCTGCTCAAGAAACATTTCTGATTATTATCAATGTTGAGAACAGTTGTGCTGCACAATATTTTTGAGGAAACACTGATATATTTTATTTCCAGGATTCACAGATGAATAGAAAGTTCAAAAGAACAGCATTTATTTGAAATGGAAATCTTTTGTAACATGTCTTTACTATCACTTCTGATCAATTTAATGCGTTATTGCTCAAGTACCTTTCCTTCTTTGATCTTAGTGCCGATGATTTGTCTCCTCTGCTGTACGATGTTTATCAGTGTGTCACACTCTTCTGTCAGTTTGCTCTCCTGATGAGCCGCATTGTGCTGAAATTAATAAATCCAACAAAGCAATCAAAATGAATCATTTGGAGGCTGGTAGCGTGACATTGCATGCCTAAAATCATGTTACATCAGGTGACATGTGGTTTTATAAAACAAAAACAACAGTGATATAATTAAATACATCAATATTTTATAAAAAGTCATATTTATTAACAATAATAATAATCAAAATAGCTGTATAATAAAAGCAGCTTTACTTTAAGCTTACTTTAATGATTTTCTTTATTATAAACTGACTAATAATGTCAAAATAATGCAAAAAAAAAAAATCATAATGGTCCTAAAATAGGTTTCATTTCTTTAAAATACAACTAAACTTATTTTGTTTTTGCTATTTGCCAAGGCAAACTTAAACTATATAGACTATAAACTATATATCACATAAAAAAAACAATAAAACTAATAAAATTACAAAAACAACATTACTCAAACAGTAACTAAAATGAAAATGAAAACTGGAAATACAAAAATAAATAAAAAATGTCATTACTTGAAATAAGATAAACATTAACTGAAATAAAAAATAAAATAAAAAATTAATTGTACTTTATTTTAGCTAGTTGCCAAGGCAACATTTTTCATTTCCATTTATTTGAAATAACAAAATAACTAAAACTATATAGATATCATTAGAAAAAATGAAAATAATAAAAATCACAAAATAATTAATTATTAAAACTTTAAAATTAAAATGAAAACTGAAAATATAAAAATAGCATCTAAAACAGCAACTATAAAAAACATTTTCATTACTTGAAATAAGATAAACATTAACTGAAATGAAATACTTTATTTTAGTTAGCTGCCAAGGCAACATTTCTCATTTTCGTTTAGTTGAAATACTAAAACATCTAAAACTAAAAACTAAACATTTAACTAATAAAATCATGAAAACACAACAAAATTAGTTTAACTTTAATAAAAGTTTGAACAAATTACTGTTACAAAAACATGTTTTCCAGCTTACAAGTGACAAATAAAAACAGAAATGTTTGTATTTTGTGATGAATAAGTAAAAGAAACACTAAAGTGAATATAATGAACTCACTGAAGTGGATATAATGTAAAGAGCTGTAATAATGAATGCAGCGCTTGCTTTACCTCCACATGTTGACACGTCTGGATCAGCTTGGCCATCAGGTTCTCCAGCTCGCTGTTCCTCTTGATCAGATTGCTGAGGTTGGAATCCAACATGTGCTGCGGAAAAAAACAACAACAGCAGAAAAAATATCAGCACAGTTTAACTCACTGAGGGAAAACAGCAAAACTGAATCATCTACCAAATATCCTACTTCCATAATTGAGTTTGGAGAAGCCGGTGTTTTCTGCTGCGGCGTCTGAAGCGCGACTCATGCACTGATGCTCCGTCTGTCGTTAAGCATGTCAAACGTGGTGTGTCCGCGGGCCTGAGCGCTAACGCTCGTCATGGGGGAGGGAGGAAAGCGTCTGCCAAGGATTTGGTATTAAAAAAAGCCTGTTTGATGAGCTACAACCTCATTTCAGATCGTGTTTCTGCTTAACATGAGCAGTGGAGACCAAACGTCTGAGATCATGAGTGAAAATGCTTTTATTTTGCATTTTGCAAATTTAATACAAAATGTTACAGCTACAGTGATATTATGAGATGATATTATGAGTGAAAGTGAGCATGAAATGGCTTTAATGCAGGGTTATCATCATTATCTAAAACTAAATATTTTAATTACTTACAAAATAACAAATATTAACTGAAATAAAAAATGATAATAAAAAACAACTTAGAATAAGATCAAATATAAAAAAAAATATTTTATTTCAGCTGGTTGTGAAGGCAAAATTTCTCTTTTTTTAAGTACTAAAATAAAAACTAAAACTTAAAATCTTAAAAAAAAAAACTAATAAAGTTATGAAAACAACAAAATTACTAAAACTTTAACATTAAAATGAAAACTGAAAATATAAAAATTAAAACAATAAAAAAAAAACATTTATATTACTTGAAATAAAATCATCAACTGAAATAAAATTAAAAAAAAAAAAAATTTTTTTTCATATAGTTGCCAAGGTAACATTTCTCATTTTTGTTTTATGTGAAATACTAAAATAACTAAAAATTAAAAATTAAATATACATAATTAAAAAAAAAAAAAAAAAATTCTAAAACTTAAAAATTACAAAGAAAACTGAAAATAAATAAAATATAAAAATATAAAAAAACATTAATCATTTGAAATAACTGAAAACATTAACTGAAACTAAAAAAATAAAAAAAAATAAAAAAAGTACTTGTTTTTACTTAAGCATTTGGCATTTTCATTCAGTAAAATAAGTAAAACTAAATCAACTAAAACTAAAAAAAAAAAAAAATACATGGACAATTGTTTTTAAAAAATTAGACAAGAACACAAAATTACTAAAACTAACTAAAACTAAAACAAAAAAAGAAAATGTAAAAAATGCTATAATAGCATATAAATGCTGCTAAAACAACACTGATTTGACAGCAGCACTGGAGTAACGATTAAAATCTGATGATATTTTTAATTTAAGGTCAGGCTGGAAAAGACAATCTGACCGTCTGAAAGAAGAAGTTCACATGCTCACAACATGGCACTAATTTGCTTAATTGTTTAGTGACCTAGAAACAATGCAGAATATTAACCATTTTTCCTTAAAAAAATATGTAATTCAAATATCAGATGGTTCATCGTTCTGGCCAGTAAATAAAACAGCAAATGCATGTAAAATATGACATTTGAGAGTTTCATTTGTAAGGTTAGGAAATGAGGTCAGTGAGTTCAAACGATGACAAGAGACCAAAGAGAGCATGTGTAATGTGCACAACGCTAAAAATAGACGATCAGAGAGATGGAAATCATATTCTCTGCCAGAGCTCTGATTTATATGACATTTAATCCCAGATACATTTTCTCAGATTATTCATCTCTGTTTATCTTTGGGATTTTAACCCGAATAGCAAATGAAAAACAACCCTACTTCATTTTGGCAATTGTAAAGACCTAGCAGATTATGCACAAGGTTACTGTGGAACAATGATGAATATTGCAAAGATGCAGTCATTTCAAGTCGAGCAATAATGCAAAAATTAAACCAAGTATTAAATTATGGATTTGACATAATCAGGCCTTTTTGTCCTGCATGTTTGTGCATGTGGGTGTGCTTATTTAGAAGTATGCATGCAGAATTAATCATGAGTGGTGAATCATACGATGCAAGATTTTGCACTTTGCAAAACGACAAGATGATTCTAATTTAACCTAAATACTGAAAAGGAGCAGGTTGAAGTGTTTTCATCAACATTAAAGGAATAGTTCACTCAAAAATGAAAAACTGCTGAAAATGTGCTCATCCTCAGGCCATCCATGATGCAGATGAGTTTGTTTCTTCATCAGATTTGGAGAAAAAAATGACCACATCAAAATCCAGCCACATATTTGTTTAGAGCTGTTTTGGCTTGTAAACGGTGCTTCATCTGTGCAGATTTATCTCCTGATTCACACCAGAACACTTTTTTTTACTGGAGGAAGCGTTATTATGGATTATTACATTTTAAAATAACCTTTATTTTTATATTTTCAGTTTTCATTTTGAAGTCATTTTAGTACTTCAAATTAAACATACATATTTAGTTAGCATCTCTAATTTTCATTTAAGTTTTTAAGTTCTTCATATAATATTTATATTTTATTTTATTTCGTTTCAGCTTTATTTTAATTAACAGAAATAATTTTGGGTAACAATAACATCACCAATTAGAGCACAACAGTCCTTTCCTTAAGCTAAAATCCCAATAACAGTCTCTATAAAATAATTTTATATTACGGATTATGGGCTCATATTTTAGCTGGAAGCAACTGTTTAAAGTTAAAAACGTCTTAATGCTGGAATTGTTTCAGCTTTTGTCTTCTCAAGATGTTAACTGATGGACTGGAGTGGTGTGGATTATTGCGATGTTTTTATCAGCTGTTTGGACTCTCATTCTGACGGCACCCATTCACTGCAGAGCATCTATTGCTGAGACACTGATGCAATGCTACATTTCTCCAAATCTGATGAAGAAACAAACTCATCTACATCTTGGATGACCTGAGGGTGAGCACATTTTCTGCAAATTTTCATTTTTGGGTCAACTATTAACAATACCAAGTCAAGGTTTCTACAATACATGATGATTAAACCTGTTTAACAACATTTATAGATGTGCAAAACTCCGTAAACTATCCTGACTGCTCATAATAATACACATGTAGAAGAAATTCTAGCATCATTTACCCTCAGGAGACGTTGAAGACAATCACACAATTGTAAAGCTAACACTAGAGTTCCCATTTTTTCCTGTACATCATCTTCAGAGCACTGAGCAAAGAAACGCCATTATAATATGAAGCAGAAGATATCAAGTAGGAAAGTCCCACATGACTCTGAACGGACCGGCGAACATCACTTACAGGGCTTTTTAACTTTTTTAGGCCACAGAGTTTTCGAAAGCCTCGGTCTGCACAAAAATAGAGGCTTTTATCCGAGCCACTAAAACATTTATGCAATACATGTTCAGGTGTGAAGAGCCATAGAAAGTTGGGGAAAATGTTGAGCAGAGCTCCTATTGTTAGCAGGCATTAGAGACATTTCAAAACGGGATCTATTAAGAGTACAAAACAATGATATCTCAGAGACGAACTCATTCACAGTAAAATGAAAGGTGCTTAGTTATATAATTTGTCTCGGATGAGATCTTATTTCCAATTTGAACAGTTTAACATTGAGATCGCTTTTGAAACTTTTATAACTATTTTGTCTTTGAGGAGAAAATCTAGCTGACTTCAGTTAAAGGAGTAGTTCAGCCAAAAATGACCATTTGCTGAAGATTTACTCACTGTCAGGTCATCCAAGATTAGGATGAGTTCGTTTCTTCATCAGATTTGGAGAAATGCAGCATTGCATCACTGTCTCAGCAATGGATGCTCTGCAGTGAATGGGTGCCGTCAGAATGAGAGTCCAAACAGCTGATAAAAACATCACAATAATCCACAAGTAATCAAAAGCTGCGCTTTTTGAGACTAATGGGAAAGGAAATGACTGTTAACATCCATTATTAAGATGTTTTTAACTTCAAAATGTTGCTTCCGGCTAAAATATGAGTCCATAAAATAGGGCTGGGCGATATATCTCATGCGATATGTGGCATGCGCATCTCGTCAGTAAAGCCGGTTCCTTGATTAGCGGTTAATCTCCATCACCTGTTTTCAAATGGAGCGGCATTTAATACACAGAGCCGTAGTTCACTGACAAGCTACGCATATATCGACTGATATATCGCCTTCGATATGAACGCGATATTGCGTAGCTTGTCAGTGATTTACGGCTCTTGTGTATTAAATGCCGCTCCATTTGAAAACAGGTGATGGAGATTAACCGCTAATCAAGGAACCGGCTTTACTGACGAGATGCGCATGCATATCGCATGAGATATATCGCCCAGCCCTATTATGGACTCATATTTTAGCCGGAAGCAACATTTTGAAGTTAAAAACATCTTAATAATGGATTTGTTTCTTACAAACGCGCAGCTTTTGATTACTTGTGGATTATTGTGATGTTTTTATCAGCTGTTTGGACTCTCA
The DNA here is from genome assembly GCA_027422415.1 of Schizothorax lantsangensis. Lineage (NCBI taxonomy): Eukaryota > Metazoa > Chordata > Actinopteri > Cypriniformes > Cyprinidae > Schizothorax > Schizothorax lantsangensis. The sequence continues at coordinate 35,354,293 of CM049848.1, forward strand.
TTCTGACGGCACCCATTCACTGCAGAGCATCCATTGTTGAGACAGTGATGCAATGCTACATTTCTCCAAATCTGATGAAGAAACAAACTCATCTACATCTCAGAAGGCCTAAGGGTGAGTACATTTTCAGAAAATTTTCATTTTTAGGTGAACTATTCCTTTAAGATCTCCATTTGCTGGAAAATAAGTGAGATTTTATCATTTCTGAACTTTCCTTCCTAAGCTCCATTGGAAGAGAAATGTTTCCACAGGCCTCATTCGTAGGGAAATAAGTAGAAAAAATATGCAAGTTAAATATGCATGTTAAAAAGAACAAGTCTCAGCTGATATTTCTGCAGAACATGCTCATTTTCAAAGAAAAACGGCTTTCAAAGCACAGAGCGAGTGCAGCCATCTGACAAAGCCCGTGAAATATGATCGCTGGAAATGATTACTGTACTGTCTGTGGACTCTGAGCTTCACTCAATCCAGTCATTTCCAGCGCTCTGATTTTTCTCAGGAAGGAACAGTGGTGCTTCCAGACAAAGGTGTAGAAACAAACAAGCTTTCCAACAAGAGGAAACCGCCTGGCTTCCTTTTTTCATCCGTTTCAAATGACTTTCCACTTATCGTCTGCCGTTGAGAGCGTTACAAAGAAAAAAGTGTGTTTGGTCTGTTCAGTTAAATGAACATCTGTATTATGTTGACTAAAATACTTTTATTGCACCAACTTGGTTTAGGGTTTTTCCAGAACAATCCCTAAATATAATCATCCCACTGCAGCATCCCACACTCAGTTTAATTCATGCAATCAATCAGTCAAACAGATGTGTGTCTAACTACCCATGCATCAATGCAACCACCTAGAAACCATTCACTAAACATTTCACATTTTATGTTGAATTTAACATTACTTGCCGTTTCTTTGCAATTATTTGTGAAACTTACTAGCAATTTCTGAGTGAGAATTACTTCAAAGTAAATTCCACATCATTTTTTAGTGTAGTTCATGTTAAAATACTATATTGTCTACTACACTATATTGTTTTCACCGATCAGCACAGACCATTAGATAATTTCACAGAAATTAATGATAAATGTTTTAATAGTTACATTTTTTAATCTAATATAATTCTGAAAACATTCAAAGAAAAAGCACTGATCTTTACAGAAGCACATTACTGGAGTGAAGTGATTCACAGCTCGCGGATTCATTTTCTGAAGGACATTTTTCTGGAGTCAGAAGTGTTTGCGTGTCAAAAGAAAAGGGCTCTTCTGAATGATTTAGAACCACTTCAGGCTCTCTAAAATGTTCTAGCAGTAAATATAACCTCTTGTCTATTATTTATTACAATAAACAACAGTTATACAGGGTTTTGTATCTAGATTTTTTTTTGTATCTTGTTTTCTATTTTAATACAGCTAGTGTAAAATATGCAAGATATACAGTTTACATTACAAAATACATTTAACTTATTTTAACCTGAAAAAGTTTTAGGTGTTGAAAAATTCAAAACAAACAAACATAAAAAATTGTAAAAAAAAAAAAAAAAGATAATCAGATGATTTTTGGTTCTACAGAAGCTCAACATGCTCTTAGTGTTATTTTAGTAACATTTATATAGTATTTTAGTTTTTGTTAATATTTAATTTATTTAAATTTAATTAAAGTTTTAGCAATATTGTTGTGGTTTTGATGTCTGAATCTTTTTTAATTATTTTTATTCACTATTTTTATTTAGTTTGAGTTTATTTAGTTTTAGTAATTTTAGTGCATCAACTTAAATTTAACAAAACATTAGTTTTATTGAAAACGAAATTATAATACTTGAAATAAACGTTAATTGAAATGAAATAATTAAGCATATATATATATAAATATATATATATATATATATATATATATATATATATATATATATATATATATATATATATATATAATATATATATATATATATATATATATATATATATTTCGGTTTATTTATTTTTGAAATAAAACTGAAATGAAAACAAATTGAAATAATAGTATATAGAGAGATTTAATTTATTATTTCTGTTTAATAATTTCATTTCAATTGACATTAAATTTATTTCAAGTAACAAAAATATTTTTTAAAGGTTTTAGTTGTTACCAAATAGGAGATATTCTCATATTCATGATAATTTGCCATTCAAATTATTATGCTCCTCATATTATTTGTAATGAAACAGACAACAAAGACATATCCTAATACAGTATTAGATGTCATTTCTGGGTCACATGTGACACAGGAGCCGCTCTGTGTTTGTGTGTCACACACAGTATGTGCATCACATGACCAGCGCAAGCATGATCCGGCAGAGAATCATGTTTACAGCAGATTGACTGAAGCTTCAGATCCTCGTCGAGATGTAAAATAGGTCACATGATGCTGCAACACAACATACAGCTCAACGAGCACATGACTCATTCATTCCCTCCAGCAAACACACACACACACACACAGAGGATGCTGGGGTTGAGAGATGAGCCTGCAATCTGATGTATTTTCACTGTGTAAACAGTGTTCTGTTGATAATAAAGGGGAAAGGTGACATAAGAGGTCATAGGTCACATTTTAGCCCAACACCAAAAGAAACAGAAATGCAAGAAATGTCATTTATTTTTAATCATTAATTTAATTATTAATTAATTTTAACATTACTATCTGCATAAATTAAATTTATGTATTATCCAAATTAAAGGACAATTAACTTTATTTGTGTAATTCCCATTCTTCAAGGTGATTCATATTGTTCATTGTTTTCACTTTATTATACTTATAACTGAAAAAAATCTCTCTCTCTCTCTCTCGAATTTAAAGTGTGAATATATAACAATGAACAATAATAAGAAATAAAACTGATTATATTACAAACTCAAAGCCTTGTTGAACTTATATGATAAAATATATGATAAAAGGCAAATACCTAAAATTTGTTCTGCCAAGAAATATAGTTTGTTAGACTAAAAGTTGGCAAGCAACATTTAAACTTGGCATTAATAGAGCAGTTGATATTGTAGTCCAGAACCTGGAAGAGAATCAGCATTTCTGAGCCAATACGTCAGGAGTGGTTTTACAATAATGGTTTTGAATCATAAAGATGTGAGTTTATGTGCTTGATGAATCGGACAACCACTGTAGTTCTTATAAAGCAACTGTTAACAACTTTAAAAACAACCTTTGAGGTCTGACTGTAATTTAGGTTGAAGAACAAGTCTCTTGAAGGAATGTTAACCACAGACCTTATTTTACTCATAAATAGAAAAGCTCTATTATAAAAACCCACATGAAATTCCTGAGGGATCCCATGGTGAATTATCCTGCCAGGTCGGCCTACAAATTTCTGTCACGACCGAACAGCTCAAGACAGAAAAAGCATTTCTGAATGTAGCTCGTCCAATCAGAATTTAGAGGAACAATCCATTATAGATCATAGATTCTGTTTTCCATTTTAATTTGTCTGGATTCGGTTTTAATGTGTTTTTTTGTTGTTGTTTTTTTTACTTTAATACTCAAAAGGCATGTCTAATCAAAGGAATTCATAAAACTTTAACAATCTGAGAATTTATTAACATTTTATCTTTAAAAAGAAATGGTTATATTATAAATTATGTGTTGTCGGTTTTAATTTAGCTAAATTGAATACAGATTTATTGTCAAAAAGTGTGGTGATCAAATAAATGCATTTTAAAACAGTTTAAGTAATCTCTTTAAATGTAAATCAAATGAAAAATTAACAATTCCCTTTATTTTTGCCAAACACGTGCCAACCAACTTGTAATGAGAAATGCTTATCAATAAAACACAAGCTTTAAGGGCTCCCTGTGATTTTCAGTTAAAATAAAAGCTTAAAAAGGTTTAACTTTTGAAAATGAAGAAATTAAAACCACCATAAATATTACAGATGTAATGTAAATTATTACTATTATTATTATTATTAATACTTGATTTTTATTTTGCAGTGAAATACTATAATAGTAATATTTATTTTATTTAGTCATTTTTATGTAGTTTTACTACTACTACTACTACTACTACTACTAATAATAATAATAATAATAATAATAATAATAATAATAATGATGATAAATTGCGCATCTCTACAAACAAGCACAGCAACCTGATTTTTAAATGCATTTATATAAATCGCAATTGCAATTTTTAAATCAAGAAAATGTCTTAAATTGTGTAGCCCTAACAGTTCTTACATCCCTATGTTGGAAAATCTTCTCTTACCGTTTCTTACCGTGATGTAAATGATTCTTATTATATTGCATTTTAAATCGCAATTGAAATTTTTTATCAGAAAATTGCCCAAATTGTATAGCCCTGCCTTCTCCAGTTCTTCTCTATACTTTCCTGTAGCTCAAATGGTAGAGCATTTACATTTACATTTATGCATTTAGCAGACGCTTTTATCCAAAGCGACTTACATTGCATTCAAGTTACAGTTTTACATTTTATAAGCTCTTGCTTTCCCTGGGAATCGAACCCATGATCTTGGCGTTGCTAGCGCCATGCTCTACCATTTGAGCTACAGGAGAGCATGGCGCTGTTAAAGGTGCTGTATGTAGGATTGACACCTAGCGGTTGAACTACGTCTTGCAGTCCAAATTCAAAATATTGGAGACGGTTTTTTCCACAAGCCCCTCCTCCTCAGACTTGACTCACACACAGGTTGCCAGATTAACGACACCAACAGGAACGAGCGCACATGACGATGAATGAAATGAAATACGCTGTGTTTACCGCCAACTAGCAACCCGGGGTGCCGAAATACAATTGGGTAAACTGGCAGTGGGCGGGTTTCACAAACCATAACAAACAGACATTCCGGGCCAAACGCACATTTTCAAAGGAGAATAACTGACTGTAGCATTGTTTTTCAGATAAACAAGTATGTTAACTTAACATGTTTCCTAAATGTCTGCAAGCATATTATGGTATTTTTATGCTTTAGTAGAGTCAAAATCCTACATACAGCACCTTTAAGGTCCTTGCACACCGAGTCAGAAATTTTCGTATGTGTTTTTTTTTTTTTTGTATTCATCATCATTTCCTATCAAAATGCTTGCTACGGATCCGAAAACGCAGAAAATCTAACCTGGTCTGAATTCTTTTATGATGGACAAAATTTTCCAAATCAGTGTGTAAACGTGATTGACACAACGTGAGGTCATATTTATTTTTTAACGTGCGAAACATTTTGACTCAGTGTGCAAAGACCTGTACTGTTTCTTAACATGATGCAAGTAATTCTTATTATATTGCATTTTAAATCGCAATTTTTTTTCAGAAAAAAAACAAATACACAATTTGTGCAGGTCTACGAGCCCAATATTGTAAAGCGGCCTCTCACCTTCAGCTTGTCGAATCGTTCTCCCAGTGCTGCCACCTGGTGGTCACGATGATGCCCGACCAGTTTGCACAGCGAGCAAATCAGCTGATCGTCCGTCACGCAGTACATGTTGACCTTCTCCTCTCCGTGCTCGGGACAGGCCAGTCCTCTGAGGCGCGAGTCCGGTACGGGTTCGGTGAGCCGGTGTCCCGTGAAGGGCTTCTTGTTGGGGTGAGTGGCACGCAGGCATTCCTGGCAATATGAAACCTCGCAGGTGACGCAGGTCTTGACCGCCTCCTGCGGCGGATCCTGCTCGCAGAACTGGCACTGGACGGCTTCGCTCGGCGAACTCATGACCTTGCCGTCATCCACTGAGGGGAACGGATCGCGGCTGCAGCGGCGCGTTTCGCTTGGCGAGTTCGGCCCGCTCAGAGACGCCTTCTGGAAGCGTTCGATGATGTTCTGCAAAGTGACGTTGCGCTTGAGGCCGTCTAGACCCTGCTGGTCGAGGGTGATGACATAGCGACAGGTGGGACACTGGAAGGCGGAGTAGGGTTTGCTGGACTCGTCGAGCGTGGGACAGTGGGACACCAGAATGCGATGGGCGCAGTTGAAGCACAGGCTGTGGGCGCAGGGCAGCAGTAGAGGATCCTCGAAAAGCTCCAGACAGATTGGGCAAGTTAACTCCGACTCCAGTGTGTCCATCTTCAGTGAAGCGATGGGGATGTCAGCGAAACCCAGGGAAGCCGTTTAGCCGTCTGTGAACAAGCAAAACACAACCTCCGCTGTTACATTACCTCTCAAATATTAACAAAATTAATACAAGGTACTAGATAAAAAAAAAAAAAAAAGATTTTAGTTAACTTAACTTTCCCTTAACTGTCACCCCCCATTTCTGACCACGGACCACAAAACCAGTCATAAGGGTAAATTTTTTAAAATTGAGATTTATACCTCATCTGAAAGCGGAATAAATAATATTTTCATTGATGTATGGTTTGTTAGGATAGGACAATATTTGACCGAGATACAACTATTTGAAAATCTGGAATCTGAGGGTGTAAAAGAAAAAATCTGCTGTCTAAATGAAGTTCTTAGCAATGCATATTACTAATCAAAAATTAAGTTTTGATATATTTATGGTAGGAAATTTACAAAATATCTTCATGGAACATGATCTTTACTTAATAGCCTAGTGATTTTTGGCATAAAAGAAAAATAGTTCAAATAAATGCTGTTCTTTTGAACTTTCTATTCATCTGTGAATCCTGAAAAATCAAATGTATCACGGTTTCCACAAAAATATTCGTGAGCACAACAGTTTTCAACATTGATAATAATCAGAAATGTTTCTTGAGCAGTAAATCAGCATATTAGAATGATTTCTGAAGGATCATGTGACACTAAAGACTGAAGTAATGATGCTGAAAATTCAGCTGCGCATCACAGAAATAAATTACACTTTAACAGATATTCACATAGAAAACAGCTATTTTAAGTTGTAATAATATTTCACATTATTACTGCATTTTTGATCATAAATGCAGGTTTGGTTAGCAGAAGAAACATTTTTCAAAAGCACTACCGACCTCAAACTTTTGAACGGGGGTGTACATTGCCTCAGCAACCACTCAAAGCTTTCATGACTCATTTATATTTCATAATCATAAGCTGCAGGAAAGAAAAAACAAAAGTGAGACCTTTTTATCTTAAAAAATTCTCCTAAAAAAAAAAATTCTCCTGCTATTCCAATGTTTCTTCTGAGTAAAAGACCTCTAGGGTTTCAGAAGAGATCTCAACAATATCTCAAAGTGTGCTCAGATTTGGCATAATTTGAGTGATTTATAGTGTCAAATTGAGTTTAGTGACATTCTGTGTCAAATCAACCAAATTTCAGAAAATTCCCTGGCTAAAATGTTTGATTTTGTAAACATAAATAATGATGAAAACCAAAATATTAGATGCCATGGATGTATATTTACCTAGTAACCTAGTAATTACCTAGGGGTCAAAATTATAGTATTCACCTGAGATTTTGAGGCAAATGACAGACTTTGTAAATGACTTCATCATGTTATTTCTATACAGAGATTGCTAGGTCTATTAATCTGTTGACTTCAGCAATCCTGGTTACATTATATGCCAATGGTGACAGCTCACAAAAGGGGAAAAAGCAGTTTTTGTGTATTTTTTTCCAAAGTTTGCATGGCTGCAACTCCTGAAGTATTCATTTTAAAACTGATTAGGGCTGGTAATTTAATGCATTAATTAGATTAAAGTCCTAAAAGCACCACCCAGGTTCTGCATTGGTCCTGTTTGCATTGTTTAATATTATAATGCTATAAAAGTTTTAACACTAAAACATTACAGCCAGCTTCAGCAATATGATCTCCTCAGAGAAGGGCTTGACGGCTCAGTCGAGCGGAACGCTTGGGCCCGATCTGCTGCTAGTACACTAAGGCTTTGTTTCTGACAGCTCCATCAGTGCAGATGGAAGCAGGCAGACTACTGGCCATCACAATAAATTGGGTGAGTTCTCATCATCCACTCATTATGTGTGAAAAGAAGCTAAAGCTCATTACTCCACAATAGCCAGTGAAGCTGTGAGAAGATGCAGTAATTACTGAGCAACTGTTTCTCAAAGCCATCAGGAAACAAAAGATCAGTTGTTTGATGTTCATACAATATCTGTAAAACTTTGCACAGAAACAGTCAGCCGCTGTAAACAATGACCTTCCTTTTCTATATGAAGAGTCTTGAACACAATAAAGGCTCAAATTAACTATTCATTCAATGTATTACCATTAGTTTAGTGATACACATATGTTGGTTTATCATTATTCGCCCTCCTTGAACCCAAATGATGCTCTTATTACACAATTTTTTTTTTTTTTCATATTTTGAAGCAATAATAAACTCAAGAAAACTCAATAATACCATATAATAAATGATTCAAACGAAAGAATGGCAATAAAAGAGACTTTGATGAATCTTAACCACAATATGGAAGCTCAAATAAAATAAATTATATTAATATTAATAAACATATTTGGGTTTATCATTATCTGCCTTCATTTAACCTAAATTTCACTCACATTACACAAAAATATCAAATTTTTTAACATTTTAAAATAATAATAAAACTCAAGAAAACTCAATAATACAATAATAATTGGAAAAATGAAAAGAATAATGACACTGACCAAACACTTATATTTGAGCATCTTTGATTAATTTTTGAATCTTAACCACAACAAGGAAGCTCAAATAAAGTATTTATTAAATTAATATTAGTTTAGCTATAAACATGTGGGTTTATCATTATCTGCTCTCATTTAACTCTAATTATGCTAACATTACACGAAAATATGATCGTGATTTCACACTTTTCACCTTCAAGAAAACTCAATAATACAATATAATACATTTTTAAAAAGGCAGCATTGGAATTATATAGAGACCAAACACTTATATCTGAGCCTCTTTGAATAATTTTTGAATCTTAAATCACAATAAGGAAGCTCATATAAAATATTTATTAGGCTATATTAATATATAGTTTAGCAATACACACATGTTGGTCTATCATTATTTGCCCTCCTTTAACCCACATTATGCTCCCCTTACACCAAAATATGACCTTGATTTCACACAATTCACATGTTAAAATAATAATAAAGTCCATAAAAATCTATAATATAATATAATATAATAATACAAATGGAAGAATGGGAGATATACTGTATATAGAGAGAAACACTTATATTTGAGGCTCTTTGTCTAGATTCCAGCTCTTTTGATTGGCATTACTTCATTTCTACTCTAAATGAATCCAATTAAAGATAATAAATCAAAAGTTGTGATAATGATGTGAGGATGAGTGAAATGGAAACTGGATCTGAACGGGTTAAAGTATGAAATCCGAAGCATCAGGATGAATTCATGTTTAACTGTTAAAATCCCTTCAGAGCAAAAAATGACTAAACATTTACTGACTTTAAAATCGCAGTTTAACAGAACAAACGTGTTTTCTACAGGAATTAACTTTAAACTCGCTTAAAGTGTCGGTTTGAGAGCTTTACAACACATTTGATTCTCAATCAGCAGCGTTTAAAAGTAAACACATGTTATCCGGAGACAGGTTCATACAGACACAGACTATCGTACAGTAAATGCTGTCACACACACAAATATTACAGTACGCAGTTGTGTTCGACCCACCGATGGATTTCGCGTCGCTTCACGCTTCACAGCCATTTCCAGAACTTCTGTGCAGATTTCAGAAAGCTGGTTTTTCGCGGAAAAAAGCCCTTGTGCCAGGGCAGGAATCACAGATGGTGCAGTCACCCATAACACGATAATCCAAAGTCACGATAGTCCGGAGCGGAGCGCTGCCCTCTCACACACACACGAACACTACAGATGGGAAGTCCGACCCATTTCCGCGAATCGGTTCTTTCGAGCGACTCGTTCACTGAAGGAGAGAGTCAGTGATTCTTTTGCGTCATCGCGTAACCCTTGACATCACGACGCTCAAGCTTTCTTGTTCACTTAATGAAATGTCATCTATCGTTTGAAGTGATTGTAAAAAGGGAGCAGAATGTTTTGGTTGATGACAAGTGTATTTATGACCCAAAATGTAGTAATAAAATTATAAGAAAAGAATTATAAGAAAAGGAAAAGAATTACTCTTAATTGGAAAAAAGCATGGCTCTTAACTTATAAATTCTGTGTCCCCAACAAAGTAAAAGAATTACATTTAAAGATTTTGCTTAATATATACCCCACTAATGAAATTACATCCAAATTTGGTAATCCTCATTTGAATTGTAATTTCAGTCATTTCAGTATTGAGTCTATTGATCATCTTTTTTTCAAATGCCCCGTTGTTAAGGAATTTTGGTCTGACATGTCAAAATTATTTTCTTCAAAATCTAATGTAGACATTGATTTAACTATGTGTGATATATTTTGTTATTTTTCTCAGTGTAAACATAAAATATATAGGAAATGTATTTATTTTATTAGGAGAATAATATATTCATAAAAGTAAATTTTCTTCAACATTCCCAAAATTACATCATTTTCTTTGTGACTTTAACTACCTAATTATAACACTAAAAAATATTAACACCAAAAAAGTGTCAAATTTGTGAAACTGTATAATGATCTGCTGAATGTTACGTAATTTTGATTTACTACCTATGTTTTATTTATTTATTCTTATTTATTTTTTATAATTTTTTTCTTTATTGTCTTCCTATATTATTTCTGTATTCATAATGTCATCCAATGTTGTAGTTAATTGTTTCAGTTAATTGTTTATACTTGCAATAAAAAAATATATATTTTCCAATAAACATGGACTCTGGCCTACAAACATAATTTCTCACCAAGGAGGTATACATTTGGAACAACAAAGACACAAAAATAAATCTTTATTTTTTGATTACTGGTTTGAAAACAATATTATAGTAGTTAGCCAGCTCCTAAACAATGATGGAGTTTTATTAACGTCTAAGAAATTTGAGTAAATTTAAAATTCCAGTTAGACCTAAGAAATGTGCAGTTATAATGGATGCAATCCCTCATAAAGTTTTGATCCTTCTCAGAAGAGCATCACAGGAGAAAGATTTGAATTTTGAAGAGATCAAGAGTAAAATATTTATTGGTAATAGAAAATTATACAAAATATATAGCCTAACTATATTAGGAATATACTTAATAACATTGTTTATCCTCCAGCTCGCTGTTTCTGGTCTTCTGTATTTGGAGATTGGCGTAAAGCTTGGCGAACAGTAGACAAATTCTATATTAATAAAGTAAAAGAGGTTTCTTTTAAAATAATGCATAATTACACTTTAAATTAGAAATTGATTACTCTTGTGATTTCTGTAAAAGGTGAAAAGGAAACTATTTTTAATGTATTTTTCCATTGTATACATACAAAAATATTTTGGATTGATGTGGAGTTATTTTATTAAGAAAAAATGTGACATTTCTCTGCAGTTAAGTGGATTTGATGTAATAATATACTTCAGTGATCACGGATTTGAAAAAGATAAAGCATATTTCATGCAATTGTTAATTTTAATGGGGAAGTTTCATATTCATAAAATGAAGTGGTCAGGCTCCAAACCAAACTGTTCTCATTTTATAAATGATTTTGTTGTTTTTGTCATTTTAAAATGTCTGAATGGTTTTTATTAAGTTTTAGATTTTAATTTTTGTTTGTTATTTTAGTACTTTAACTTAAACTAAACGAAAATGAGCTGTGAAAAATATTAAATAAATTAAGAATGATTTAAGAATAACAATTTAAAAATATAATTTCAGTTTTGTATATTTTATTGTATTTCAGTTGTTTACATTATTACAACAAGTAATTCATGTTTTATGTTTTTATGCTTTTAGGTTTAGTTTATATTTTATGAATTATTATTATTATTGTTGTTGTTGTTGTTGCAATTTCATGGATTTCAGTAATTCATAAAAATTACATTATATTTTATGTAACTATTGCAAAAATACAAGTATTATAATTTATAAATTATAATTAGAAATTATACTTTAATATTAAGCTAATTTATTTTATTAAATTACATTAATTAATATAATATTAACTTAATAATCAGTATGATTGCATACACGCACACACATACGGTATTTGTGTGTCATTTTAAAAGTTCAACTACATTTTACAGAAAAAATACAGATTAAAAACAGATAAAATATTAATTATATAATTAAATATTAATATATTTGTAGGCCTACTTATGATCCATATTTAATAATACTCAATAAAATTACTCAATTCATTTTACTCATTCTTAATATTTTTTTATTTTTCTGTCTTTTTATATAACACAAAAATATACACATTCAATTTAAGATTAATTGATCAATTACTTGATTAATTGAAGATTTCTAGGAATCACCACGAGTCCGAAAGGAATCGAACGAATCATTTAGAGCGGTCTTTCGAACTGGCTCGAGAAAGATCCGACTCAAAAGAACGACTCGTTTGGCGAATCGGATCATGACTAATAAACACACAGAAAGAGAGAGACTCGGAGGGAGAGAGACTGTAAGTAAAGTTAGCACAACAGGAAAAGCTGCCCGATAATTCCAGGAAAAGCGACTCCACCCAGAGAAACGAGAGAAGCGCAGCGGGTCACTGTCTATCTGCCGCTCACAATGCGCCCTTCATCCGAGTGCCCTCACTAGGGAATAACACCCCAAACAGCTCGGGAGTGACTTTCGCGGCGGAATAAATATTTATACGATGACTTCATCTGTAATCGATACATGTGCGAAAGACTGAGAGAAGAGAGCAAACAAACGCGTTCATTTCCACTCCGACAATCAGCGCGATTAAAGCAGACTGTGTGTAATTATACCTCCACTGCTGTCTGCTCAATTGGTTTTGCTTCACGACCCACGCTACACGGATAGCCTATAAACAGTCCTTAATGTCTTTCAAATTAATTAATGTTACCATGAACTGAAAGCCCGACAATATGAAAATCATTATCATGACAGGCTGAAGATGCAAACAACACAGTGTGTTTTAACAGCAGGACACACATGGAGCAAACTCTGGGCCAAATATTGTTTATAGCCTTAATACCAAGTGACAGATGGATTTGTATCAAAATATCATAGTTTGTTTGGACACATGGCCTTTGATGACCTTAGCACTGGGTTTTTCCTCTCTGTGACTGCAGTCAAGATCCTAAAATATATTCAAAGGATATTGCAAATATTGGTAGGCTACTGGTAAGTAAATAAATATTAATATTAAACTATAAATAGTATATTGATAATTAATATATATTTGTACACATTTCTTTTTTTTGTTTATTAATTTATTCATTATTATAAATTTTTTTTCTTTTCTTTTGTATTATTGATTACTAAATTATAATTAATATAAAATATTAGTTTAAATAATAAGACAATAAAAATAATTTATAATGTAAAATATTCATTACTAATATGAAATATATATATATATATATATATATATATATATATATATATATTTTTTTTTTTTTTTTTTTTTTAATTGTATTTATTTTATTAATTTAATAATATACAATTATATATAAATAATTTTATTTTAATACATTCTATATATGTTTGTTTGTTTTTTAATATTAATTGTATTATCGTTTTATTATTATTATAATTTTATTTTATTCATTATTATACAATTTTAATTGTATATGTTTTATTGTAAAAATTATATATTATTTATAATTTGTATTTATTTTTATTTTTTTATTTTTTTTACACAAATTCAAATTTTTCCATTCTGGTATTTTCACCAAATTTGTCTCAAATGTTCATAACTGTAATGCAGATATTTCACATTTAAGTTTTTTTTTTTGGGGTGGTGTTTGTCTTTAAATTCATATTAATGTCATGACTTTTAAGGCCTCATGCAAAAATGCTGCAATACAATACAAGAATCTGGGGTAAATGTCATGAAAATAATGTTGCAATGCAAAATGCATCTTAACGGTTCTCAAAATATTAATTGTATTTATGCAAAGTATATTTACTTATTTCTTTCATTTGATTTTGGAATGAAAATCTGATCTGCGAATGAGATTGGTCCCACTCCCATCAGTGACAGTTATTAAATATGTATCATGAATAGAATGTATTTCCTGATTGGGCTGATCTGCGATCTCACTCGTCTCGGCGGTTTCACAGGCTTGCAGCATCTCTCTGCTCTCATGGAAAATGAATTTTGACCGAACGGGTCAGTTTTTCCTAGCAGCTGTCCAAGGCTTCAGAGCAGCTCATGTCAGACGTGGCCTCGGGACCAAATGACTATCACACACACAGACGACACTCTCACACAACGGCACACTGACCTCCAGTTAAACACTGCAGACCTGCACGCAGATGCCAGCTCTGAGCACCACTGAAAACACTCCATCTTACAACACTGCATTACACTGGATACATCGTTTGTTGACAGAGACTTATGAATAAACAATCTAATTAACACTGCATTTATCTCGTCTTTATTTGCATGTGTGGCCTTGAGGCAATACAAAACCTTTCATGAATACAAAATAATATAAAGTCTGGGCACATAAAATAAAACTGAATTAAACTTAAAATGTCTCCAGGTTACGTAACCATGGCTCCCCGAGGGAACGAGACGCTGCGTCGAAAACGCTATGGGAACGCCTTCAGCGTGACCACGCTCTGAACCACATGTGTAATCAGTCCAATGGATGGGTGAGACGTCACAGGCGGGGTGACGTAGCGACCAGGAAGCTTTAAAGCATGTGGAACCGGCGTCAGCTTCTAGGAATGAAGCAAGCGCTCGCAGGGATGCCGGAAGTATGGCCCCGAGACGCAGCGTCTTGTTCCCTCAGGGAAACATGGTTATATACGTAACCTGGAGACGTTCCCCTTCAGGAACTCGAGCTGCGTCGAAAACGCTATGGGAACGAGATGCCCATGCCGCCAGACTTTCAAATCCCTGCCTAGTGTGGAAGAGCACAACTAAGGCGAGAGAACAGAGGAGCCGGGAGTGGCTAAAGTGGGCAGGGCCCGTGTCCCGAAGGCCAACTTCTGGAGGAGTGAGCCTTGACCCCCAAGGAGAGGAGAGATCAGAGGACTCGAGGCTATGGAATAGCATCCTGATCCACCACTTAGCATAAACTTCTCTGGCCGGAGGCCTCATCCTCAGCGCAACGCGGAGGAAACGTGTAACTAGGGGGTGTCTGACCACTGACTGGCCACCAAGAGGGGCGTGGTAGGCCGCTATAGTGGAACATTTGCAGTGGGGAGAAGCACAATCAGCCCCCTTTTTTTTCTCGAGAGCTGACTGCGCGAGCTCCGCTCCCCAGAAATGCTGCTCATAATGAAATTCGTTCACAACATGCTTGTGCAAACAATATGCTTGTGCAACTGCTTTACGAAAGCTCATCAACGTCCTCCACGTCCACCTCCTCAGAGGAAGACAGGCGGCGAGCCCTCTCTCCGGGGGGAAGAAACCGCGGGGCGGGCGCTGGATCTGGTGGTAAATAGGGGTGGGACAATAAATCGATATGGCGATATATCGTTATCCTTCTCCATGCAATACGAGAATTGATATCTGGCGCCAAATATCGATATTTTAATTAATACAATAAGGTGCTCTGAAGATGGGGAAGCACGAGGAACCGAAGGATAAACAGATTTCCAGCCACTGTATTAGCTTTACTGCTACATACATACATATATATATATATATATATATATATATATGTTTATTAGAGGTCGACAGATTAATCGGTTTTGCCGATTAATCGGCACCGATAGTTGATTTGCGCAACTATCGGTTATCGGCAAAAATCCATGCCAGTATGAGAGTTATACAGTATGAGAGCGCCCTCTAGAGGCGGAAATCTCTTACAGCACGTGTTGTTTGTTTTGGCATGTGACACTGCGCGCTGCACAGAGCGGGAAACTTCAAATAGGCATTTAAATACAGCCGACAAAAAATCCTGCCGCGGAACAGAGCGCCATTCACATAGTTTTCCATTAAATAACATTATATTTGTCCCAAATCATTGTTAATGTACATAATGACTTCACCCTAGGCGATAAATTATGTATTGTGCATTTTTCAGCAAAACGTTTGTTTTTCTGTGGCTCTAATAAAGTCTGTATGCTTCATATAGAGATCAGTAATAGATCGCGCTTTCTCTTTCCGCTTGCTCTGTTTTTTTAAACACCGAACTTCAAACTCATTTATGCCACATAGTTCATTCTTGAAGCAAACTTATGTCTGTTTGGTGATTAAGTAAACTGTTTTAGACCGCTGCTTGAATTGAACGTGACGCGTCCGGTGTGTGTGTGTGTGTGTGTGATACCAGTGACTTCTCCAAGACGCAGCGCTGCGCTTTTGCACAGTGTGTCACTTGCATTTATTTTATATTTTGATTAGATAATAATGCAGCGTTCTAAAATAGCAGCAAATAAAATGTGAGAGTACACATACAATATCAATAACCTGTGCATGTAATTTTAATATGGCCTTGTGTAGGTATTTCAAGATGGCCATCTTTAAGCATGACTGTTGAAATGAAATGAAAAGGTAATACTTAACAATAAGAGTCCATTTGTAACATTAATGAAAACTGTAGAAGTATTGTTCCTTGTTAGTGTGTGTTCATTTCAACATTTACTCTTACTAATAGGCTTCATTTTTTATTTTAAAGTTTCTTCTTTTAACATTAGTAAACTATGAAATAACTTTAATGATCAATATAAAAATTAATACTAAATTTTTATTCATTTACAAACTATGGTTCAGTACTGTTACTGCATTTTTTTTTAAATTAAAGCTCTATTTTAGTTTTTGTTCAGTATCAAAAAATAAAAAAAAGTGACGTGACATACGACCAAGTATGGTGACCCATACTCGGAATTTGTGCTCTGCATTTGACCCATCCAAAGTGCACACACACACCGTGAACACACACCCGGAGCAGTGGGCAGCCATTTATGCTGCGGCGCATGGGGAGCAGTTGGGGGTTCGGTGTCTTGCTCAAGAGCACCTCAGTCGTGGTATTGAAGGTGGAGAGAGCGCTGTACTTTCACTCCTCCCACCTACAATTCCTGCCGGCCCGAGACTTGAACTCGCAACCTTTCGATTACGAGTCTGACTCTCTAACCATTAGGCCACGACTTCCCCAAATTTTTGGTATAGATAATTTTCAACTATCGGTTGATTAATCGGCCAGTGTGGTCCAACCTAGCTATCGGTATCGGTAAAATCCACTATCGGTCGACCTCTAATGTTTATGGAGATGAAAACTAAAAAACTGCCCCGGAACAGCTATCAGCATGGACCACAGGCACTGATCATGTAATTATTGCAGAGTGCATATTCAGTTCATGAGTAGCCTAACCTCTCCGCTCGGATCGCAGGTGGATTTTCCTCACTATATGAGAGTGAGAGAGAGCGCCGCCGGTGCGTCCAGTTTTATGTGAACAAAACTGGATGCTCTCCCTCTCTCTCAGATATTACAAGGGCGCGTTATGCAGTGTGAACAGTGGGCACCGACCGGCAGAAACACCTCCGTTTTTATGATGAGAGGAGTAGAAAGGTTGAGAAAGCACTCCAGGTAAATTTTGAAATGTACCAAGTTTATATTATATCTATCTATCTAGTTTTTTTTCTGTTTGATAGTCTAAGCAGTTAAATGTGTAATAATATACATAATATTATAATACAAATATAATAATATAAAATAAATAAAAAAATGTATGCTTCACACATTAAAAACTATTTGCTAATGAAATAAAAAAGTAACAATAAAAAACTATTTGCAAGATATAAAAAATAAAACAAAAATAATAAAATAAAAAATGTATGCTTAAAACATTGAACTATTTGCTAATGAAATAAAAACAACAAAAAACAAATGCATGCTTAAAATAATTTTAAAAAAACTATTTGATAATGATATAAAAATGTAAATTAAATTAAATAAAAATGTTTGCTTAATACGTAAAAGAAATTGCTAATGCTATAAAAATAAAATAATGTCTGCTAGACAGTTTATACAATACAAAATGTTAAAGATACAAAAAATATGCTTAACAATAAAATGTGCTAATGATATAACAATAAAATAAAAATAATAATATAACATAATATATACTTAACATTTTCAAAACAATTTGCTAATTATATAAAAATGAAATAAAAAGTATGCTTAACAATAAAAATTATTTGCAAATGCTATGAAAAAAAAATGTATGCTTAATAAAAACTATTTGTTAAAGATAAAAATAAAATAAAAATAAGAACGTATGCTTAAGACAATAAAAACAATTTTCTCAAGATATAAAAAATAAAATACAAATGTATGCTTAAAACAATGAAAAATTATTTGCTAATGATATTAATATAAAATGAAATAAATGTATGCTTGACACAATAGAAAACTGTGCTAATGATATAAAAATGTATATTAATTCATTAATATTACCTTGAACTGCAAAATCTAACAATATGCAAAATTATTAACATGACAAATAATTAACAGTCTTTGAAAACAAGACTTTTTTTACACAGTGTTGCTTCTTGAGTAAAAGTATCATGTGATATTTTTTCAGTAGAAGCATCTACGTTCTAAAACAAGAACAATACTGATTTAGAGATTATTTTTGTCATATTTGGATGTTAAGCATTACATTTTTAGTAAGTAATTAGTCATGTCTCTCACGTGGCTTGATCTCATTGATCAGTCTTGTGCCGGCTGTTTTCCATCATCCAACTACTTAAAAAGCCCCTTAAACTATATCACTGTGAACCAAACTGGCGATCAATGAAAGCACACATGGTGCCAGACGCTGTGCCATCTGCATCACAGATCAATGCTGGCTGGATAATGTTGTGAGAAAGAGCCGTCCTTGTTTTACCAAACATCCAGAGCTTTCAGTGCTTTGAGGATCCTGATATTCCCATTCAATCCCTCGTCATCCCTGCAGTGATAATTGACAAATCCCTGCCCTGCCCTGAGAAAACCAGACCTTCTCTGCTGATAAATAATAACAGAAGGTTCAGCTCAGTTCAGCTCTTGATCTCACCACCAAGATATTTCAATAGTTCACTCGCTGTTGTTCTTCTTCCAGCAGCACAACTGTGGTAGAGTTTGTAAGTTTTGTGCTCCAAAATGTATTAAAACAAGTGACTGTATACGTGCATTAAAATTAATTTCCTCTTCACTGACATCATTTTTGCTCAAAGTCTTTTAATCAACTAATATTTTGGTGATTTTTAGTGGATGTATGAAGTTCACACATTATTATCACATGTTCACTAGTGTTTGACAACCAAAGATTATTGCTTATTTCCAACATAAACTGTTACTCCTTTAATCCCCCCCCCCCCCCATTTAATTACATGACATTTGGTCTAAATCAATTTTGGGATATATTTGTGAATTGCATTTTTTTTTTTTAACATAAACTACTCTTTTATGTATTTATTTATTATTTAAGCATTTAATGCTTTGCATATTTTTTATGAATTGCATGCATTACAGCATGCATTTGTATATATTGTATTGTTATTTAAATCAATGTTCAGCATCAAGGTGCCATGCATTTAAAAATGTTTTAAAAAAAGTGCAAAATCCTGGAGATGCAGAACACAAGATCCAGGGGGCGAGGTTGGATCTAGATCCAACTCCTTCCACCTTACATGTATCTAAACCTACCCGTCTCCACCCCCTGATCCCTAAACCCAACCATCTCCACCCCTAAACCTACCCATCTCCACCCCTAAACCCACCCATCTCCACCCCTAAACCCACCCATCTCCACCCCTAAACCTACCCATCTCCACCCCTAAACCTACCCATCTCCACCCCTAAACCTACCCATCTCCACCCCTAAACCCACCCATCTCCACCCCTAAACCTACCCATCTCCACCCCTAAACCTACCCATCTCCACCCCTAAACCTACCCATCTCCACCCCTAAACCTACCCATCTCCACCCCTAAACCTACCAATCTCCACCCCTAAACCTACCATCTCCACCCCTAAACCCACCCATCTCCACCCCTAAACCTACCAATCTCCACCCCTAAACCCACCCATCTCCACCCCCTGGATGTGGATCCAACCCCGCCCCCTGGATCTTTGTTCTGCAGTGAGGGGCTACTGAAATCTTTAGTTCAAACTTTATGCACATGTTTGCCAACCGTTGCATTTCTGTTTTATCACTTCCAGCATAACTGTTTTACTGTGAAATGTTTGATTTGAAAAGTCTGCTCGTTCCATTTTCCTTTCAAATAGCTTTTCACTTGATATTTTTGCATTTAATTCAATTGTATTTGGTTTAAACTAATTTTGGGATATATTTGTGAATTGCATATTTTTAAAGCATGCATTTGTATATTGCATTATTAAACAAATCAATGTTCAGCATTAAGGTGCCATTCATGTATAAGTTGTTCAAACGTAATGCATAAGTGTAACAACCAATGCATTTCTATTGTTTTATAATTTCCAACATAACACTGAAGGTTATGCATCTTTCATGCAAGGTTTTTTTTTCTGAAACGTTTAAATGTTATGAAACTTTCCTCCTTTTTGTTACTAGTTGTTTCAGAACATTAAAAAGTAACGTTCATATATTGTTTGTAAAATTATATAATGGAATGTTCCCTTAATGTTCATATAACAAAGAAAAAACAGGGAACATTCAGAAATGTTCAGAACGCTTGCAAAAAAATAATTTTATTAGCTGGGATGACGTTTGGTCCAAAATAATTTTGGGATATAATGTAGGCCTACTTGTTAATTGCATCTTTTTACAGCATGCATTTGTGTATTGCACGGTTAATTAAATCAATTAATTGTAAAATGCATTTATAAAACGTGCAGAATCTGGAGTTCAAACGCAATGCACATGCTGTGGACTGAAATATGACATCTTAACAGTGACATCTATCGGTAGTTATTAGAAAAATAGAAATGTCCCGAGATAATCTTTCAAACATCTGAGGCTCTGCAAGTTTTCTTTCCACCTTCTGGCAACAATCATGGAAGTAAAGAGACTGACTAATGGAATCAATGGCTCCTACTGACTTATTACTTTCACAGATGTCAGAAACTGCTGAATCTGCAACAAAAAAAGCTCCTGAAAGCTGTCTACGCCTGTGTCTGTACTCAATACAGCGCTGGAAAGAGTGTAAATCACTTCTTTGAAAAGCACCTGAAGGAATGCAGTGTCTCTTCTTACCTGCAACATGATGAAAGTCTCGCTGTCAGATGAGAGTGGGTTAACAGAAGCCAACGGGCTAAATGAGTTCAGTCTCAGACTGTCAGAGAGCTGCTGTGCTTCGCTGTTGTCTCTCGCCTCAGTTTCTGCTCTCTTTCCATCTCTCTCTATCCGCCGACATTCCCTCTTCCCTTTCTAACAGAACAGCAGATCCCGCTCATGACGGACCGCCCAACCAGCCAATCAGAGAGCGGGGCGGGGCGTAAACCGTGTGGGCGGGGCTGAGTGAAGTTAATTCAAAGGCTGAGTAATTCACTAAAACGTTGTTTTATTTCTGTGGAATACTAAAGAAGAACCTTTTTAGTTCAACAACATCACTGTGAACTGATGTTGTATGGAAAGTACGGAAAGATTGGTAACACTTTACAATAAGGTAGGCTACCTATCATAGTTAACATTAACTATACAATAGGATACATTTGTTAAAGGGATAGTTCACCCAAAAAATGTAAATTCTGTCATTAATTACTCACCCTCATGTCGTTCCAAACCGTAAGACCTTCGTTCATCTTCTTAACACAAATTAAGCATTCTGTGAGCTCTCTGACCCTCCCATAGACAAGGATCCTTACACGATTAACGTCCAGAAACAAAAGGAGATCTTAAACTAATCCATGTGATATAATATCAGTGGTTCAACTGTAATTTTATGAAGCTACGAGATTAATTTTTGTGTGCAAAGAAAACAAAAATAATGACTTTATTCAACAATTTGTCTCCTCCGCGTCACCCTATAGTGCCATTTTGGAGAGTATCACATAGGCCTACGTAAACAACTTATGCTGTTTTGTGTCAGCTGCACCTTACGCAGATGTTTACGCTTTGATCTGAACATAAAAAACATATCCGGGTACATACATTGCATACGTTGTTTACGTATGTGATACTCTCCAAAATGGTGCTATAGGGTGACACGGAGGAGACGAATTGTTGAATAAAGTCGTTATTTTTGTTTTCTTTGCGCACAAAAAGTATTCTTGTAGCTTCATAAAATTACGGTTGAACCGCTGATGTCACATGGATTATTTGAAAGATCTCCTTGCTACATTTCTGGGCCTTGAGCGTGTAAGGATCCTTGCTGTCTATGTAGGTTCAGAGAGCTCTCGAAATTCATCAAAAATATCTTAATTTGTGTTCCGAAAATGAATGAAGGTCTTATGGGTTTGGAACGACATGAAGGTGAGTAATTAATGACAGAATTTTCATTTTTGGGTGAACTACTTTAAAGTATTTGTAATTCTATTCTAATGTTAGTTAAAGTGTGGTTAAGCTCACAAGAGTCTGAAATTCTCATCCGAAATTTTTGCACGTTAAAAAATAAATACGACCTCACCTTGTGTCAATCATGTTTACACACTGCCTCCGAAAGTTTCTTCTGTCATAAAAAAATCCTATCAGGTACGATTTTCTGCGTTTTAGCATCAGTAGCAAGTATTTTGATAGAAAAGAATGATGAGTATGAAAAAACGCATACAAAAATTTCGGACTCAGTGTGCAAGGACCTTTACTGTTGTTCGGCGAAATTTCGCGAGTGGAATACAGACAGTCATTTCAATATGAACTCGAGCAATCGAATTTCTATTGAAATGAAATTAGTTCATGTAAGATCTGGTCCATTAAAGCTACACCATGCTTTTTTTTTTTTTTTTTTTTTATAAATATATATAAAAATGTCATTAATGAAAGCGTCAAATCGTGCCTTTACTTTACCCAGATGCTCTTTGATAAACCTGTAATAATGATTTATATCTTAGAGCAGTCGGGACGGATTTTGCGGGAAATTGCACACAGGAGCGGAGTGGAGGCGCAAACAAAACAACGTTCTTCTGCAAGAGGGGTGCAGTTTTATTTTTTAACCAAAAGTTACTTTAGCCTCTTTCACACAGCCATTACGGAAAATACACGGAAAATGTGTCCCGTGATTTGTCCCGGGATGGTCTGATTTTGGTTCATTCACACTGCCAGTGGTTTTCCAGAATCTGTGCGTGCGTTCACACACAACCCGTAAAGATCCCGTAAATCACGTGACATTTCATGTGACGTGTATAATGCGCCGCGCACCATTTCACTAAACTGAACGATTTCAGCTTCAGCGCAGATAGTGAGGAGCTTCCTGATCGCTGCTTCATTCCAGTTTACAGATTATTCGTCGTGTGAACGTTGATCTGCCTTCAAAACACCCGGTAAATCAGTCGAACGATAAAGTGCGTCATCACTACGACACACCCTTTACAGCATTGATCCGGCTTTTGTTCACACAGCGCTCGTTCCGGGACCGAACCCGGCAATGTTACTAGGTCCTCAACCCGGGATCAATCCCGGAATTAATCCCGGGACGTGTTTGCGTTCACACAGAAGGCACTCCGGCAATTTTCCGGGACCAACGTGCAGTGTGAAAGGGGCTTATAGCCCCTATTTAGTGTAGCTAAAATAATACTAACAGATACAACTTTTGATTTTAATAATGTATTGCTTGCCTATATGATGAAATGAACATTGATTAATAAATGATTTAGAAGTATTTTTCATTGTTAGTTCATCTTACACAATGCAGCTACCTAATGTTAACAAATGGAAAAGTGTTACCGAAAGTAATTTTTTAGTGTTCCAGAGAAAAAATAACAGCATAAAGGTTTGAAAGGGTAACAAGACCTTTAAAACTAATGATTAAAATCGGCCACAAAGGCACGTTTAGTTCATGCTATACCGCACAACTCATGATGACAGTGCTGAAAAATCCAGTTTAATTTGATCCCATGGCTGCCAATCAATGTCAGCAAGAGTTAATTATCTTATGGAGAGACAGTGACCGAATCACTGTGTGACGAGCGCTACATAAATGTCTTCTAATAGAGCTACATTATAGTCTCGAAGGTCTCTGGAAGCACCAGCTGATGCACAAAATGACAAATTACATTATAACGATATTCAGTGGTTTAAAATGTATGGAATAAAAGGCGATTTCCTTCACATCTTGAACAGGCCAAACTCATGTTTCTACAACATGTGTGATGCTGAAACATTCAACACATTGCACAACTTTTAATTGGGTGTTTCTTCAACTTCAGGCACTTTTCCAGTATGTCACAGGGGTTGATTTTTATTCAGACTAACATATTTTAACTCTTTCTATAAGGGTCTCATCAAAACTTTTTGGAAACTTTTTATCATGCCTTCAAGTTTTAGATTCGCTAGAATTTTTGATTTTATTGCAGACTCAGACTTTAAGTCTTAATGTATGAATATCAACCATAAAAATACAAATTCAAACATTTTTAAAACTATGATAATCTAATAACCATACACTGAAGCAAAAGTTGGTCTAGATACAGTTTGCACTCAAAAATTGCTAGTGAGTTTCAAAAAATGGCAAGTAAGAAACAGTATTTTCTTTTAAAACGTTCTCCAATAAACTTCGAAAAAACATTTTAATAGTGCATAAAACTAGAAAACAAAAATAGAAAACTAGACTGAAATCTACAAATTATTTTAATAATTATTGCATTAAATAATTTATCAATATTTACAAACAATATTTACTACATTTCAACTGTCATTTCCATCAAAACCAGCAAACTAATAAAGAAAAAAACTAATACAGTTTTTAAATGTTAGTGCACTTGTTTACAGAGAAGATGGCAATGAAGAGCTTGAGATGAAATATAAGATGCATAAAAAAAATTAAGATAAATACAGTATGACTTTTTAGTGCATTTTTTCTCATTTACCAAATTATGCACAAAGCGTGAAAATATTATTAAATACATGCACTCAGTGTAAAAAAATACTGATGCAATAGATACACAAACTTAAAGTTCAACACTATAATAACTTATGTTGTTTCAGCTTAAAACTATAGTGTTCATGTTGCCTTAAAATTTAAGTTTAATCAACTTGTATTTTAAAAAAAACAACAACATTTTTTTGCAGTGAAAGCTAAAAAGATTTAATGATTAAAATGTAAATTCTACTAAAATGTTTTCAAACAAAATGCACAATTTGAGATAGAAATGATTGTTTGTTGGTTGACCGAATGACAGAACTCCTTTGATGATGTGCATTTGTGTTTTGAAAATGTTAGTTGTCAAATTGTTTTCTAAAAGTTCAAGAAGACAAGAAGTTCCCAGTGTTGAAGAAACAGCCGCTTATAGATTTAACACGCCGCATTTGAGGATTTGACACGCAATCTGATCGCCTGCTTGATGCACTCTAGGGAAACGCTCATTTCACCCAACCGCTTTCACTAAACAAACGTTTATTCTGCTCTTTATGAAAGCGTCGGTGTTTCCAGTCAGTGCAGTTGTGTGCGAGTGTGGAAATACTTTGGTCTGCTGCTGTAATATCACTGCTGCTCTTTCCCAAGTCTGTGGTAAAACTGAAGAATGCTGGAATTTCTGCAGTCAGACGAGTTCAACAGAAAGCCTTCATCCGCACTGTTTTTGAGTTAGATGATTTTCATCAAAAGCATTGTTCACCAGCTCTTGTAAGCATGAATGCTATCGATACCTCCAGCCGTCTGATATGGATTGTGATAATGATTGTTCCACATGTGATCTGTGGATCTGTGCCTGGAGCGTGCATTTTTTCCAAGCCTCGCTCTGGCATTATTCTGCAGCTCTAATTCTGTCCGAAAACCTTCAGCCAAAGCAGAGCAACAAAACCAAAGCTTCAGTGAGCGTGGAATGGTGAACACAACTAACTAACTAACTAGTGAGTAAACTGAGGAACGAGGGCTGAGAGTCCACAGGGAACTGATATTGATTCCAAGATGAGATCATGAAAATCTGTGATTTGTGAATTGAAGGGCGAGTTCAGATGGAAGTTAATGATGCTCGTTGTTTATCCCAAGCCACATTTCCCTGTAAAATGCAATGTTGCAATGGAGTTGCACAACTAAATGTTTCTTTCCTGAAGGATGTATTAGTGTTTGTGCAGCAGCAGTAAAGTGCTATTGAGTTTGTGATACATTCGGGTTTTAGTCTTTGATTCTGTGTAAAAAAAAAATCTGAATGTAATCTGTAATCTGTCTTAATGGCACCTACACAGTATATAGTTGAACTGATGCAAGAAAGAAAACCAATCAGAATTCAGTATGCAAATATTACAGCAGGCCATAGCATTTTGAATGGTGAACAAATCAATACGAAAAGTTTGAACTTTTTAAATTGTAAATTTCTCTCAAACTTCAGCTATCAATAACTAACCAGCTAGCTAACTAACTAAATACAACATTAAAATTATCCACAAAATAAAGCTTGAATGAAAACTGCATGGTAATAAAAAATAAATAAATAAAGCTAAATAAATACAAATAAGTCAATAAATAAATAAATATTGGCACCCCTAAAACTAAAATGATCTGCAAAACAAAGAGACTGCATGGTAATAAAACATAATTTGAGATAAATTAATAGAGCTAAAAAAACAAACTAATAAATAAATAAATAAATGGTAGCACCTCCAAGACTATAATTAAGTGCAAAACAAAGTTTAAATGAAAATTGCATGTAAAGAAATAAATAAACAAATGATAGTACCACTAAGACTAAAATTATCTGCAAAACAAAGTTTGAATGAAGACTGCATATAAATAAATAAATAAATAGTAGTAGCCCCTCCAAGACGAAAATTAAGTGCAAAACAAAGTTTACATGAAGATTGCATGGAAATAAATAAATACATACATACATACATAAATGGTAGTATCACTAATACTAAAATTGACTGCAAAATATAGTTTTCATGAAAACTGCAGGGTAACCAGTTCAGGCTGAATTAATTGCATTAGTTTAATACTTTAGATTTAGAGATTTAGAACACACCCTGAGCAGAATGACTGAGACAAACACCATAGAAAGAAAACAGCCATGAAACAGTTTGATGATTAGTCATCTTCATCGGACCGGATATCAAAAAACACAGCAAGCAGAAAGCAACAAACAATCCCTCCTCACCAGTCTGAGATCCAGCGTTTGGTCATTTCTGAGACGCACGAGAGCCGTGTCTGTTCCTTGAGCACCTTAAGAAACAGATGCTAAATATGATATTTTCCCTCCAGCGCTATTGGCAAATCATGCTGGTGAGTAAGAGAGATCCCAATCCAAACGCCTTCCTTCAAGCCCTGAGCTTTTGTCTCTGTATTTTTTGTCTCTGGACACTTTAGAGGTAAATGTCCCCCCGTCGTCCGGCGAAACTGCCACTCAAAGTGGAGAGACGTTCGGAGGGAGGCGGTCACAGACACTTGCTAATTAGGACAAAAGCATTAAAACAAGGTTAGAAGGACCTGCCAGCATGAGGGCTGCGTCTAAATAACGCCTCTCATTCCCAGCGCTCATTTGCATGGAAATCATGCCAGGCTGCATTCACTTTAAAACAGGCCGTGAAAAGCTGACTCAAAGTGAGTAGTCGACTTCAAGAGTGAAGAGCAATGGGGCTTTTTTAACCAATTTGTACCCAGAATGCTCAACAGAGCCAGTGCATAGCCATAGGCCTAAATTAAAGATTTATGTATTTGAATTGCATATAAACAATAAACTCATTCTGTTTAAAAGTATGAACATGGTCCAAATATGGCTAGCTGTGGAATAAGCGATATTCAGTTTGATAAAATTAGAGATTTTTTTCCAAATATATAAATCAGCAAAGAGCATACTTTACAATATTCCAAAGCACAAAGAAATTACTATATTACAATATAAAACTAAAAATAAACACTATTAAATCATTATAAATCTAGTTTTGATCTCTTACATTTTGATTACTGTAAGATTAGAAATGTGTTTTTTAAGGTTTTTTTTTTTTTGCCCTTGAAACACATTTTGAAATATATTTTGACATGGTTATTGTGTATTTAAAACACATTCAGTTTATTAGTACTATTACAGAAATCTGACCTATTTTCATTTACAGTCTTTATGACTGACAAATATGAATGAATCACATTAAGTTCATTAGTTTGTTTATGTTAAACTATATAATCCAAATGAATGAACATTTTATATGCAATTCAAATACATAAATCTTAAATTTAGGCCTACATATTTTGGGTGCAGATTCTGCTCCATTTTTATGATTTAAAGATAAAAGAAAAATATTCCAGTTAAATATAAGATACAAAAATCAGTTCCGTAGTATATGACACAAATTTTCAATTTATTAGGAATATTTCTATATTTAAAATCTGGAATAATTACATACTGGACTCCTGTAAAATATCCCATAGAAGTAATAACAGTAAGTTCTTTTTGAGTAAGGTCTTTTGGGGTGAACTGCTCCTTTAAAACTATTGCATGCTTGTCATGCCAGCTGTTGCCATGGCGTTCTGCAGGAATCTGCCACACATCTTGGCAGAGGCTCCTTCACTCTCTGAGACACTGAGGAGTTTGGGCCAAAGCGATTGGATTTAAAGAGTCGTAATGGCAGAGACTCGTCTACTGCAGGTTACATGTAAACTAGTCCCAACCTGAGATGTTCCGCCCACAGACGGGTTTACCAGCACCAGATCTGCTGAGTTTCTGAGGTCAGCGGCATCAAACGCTATGCAGAGTTTATTTTCAGATGCGAGGTATTCACCAGCTGCACTCAATATATTCTGCTCTGTTCTGCAACATTTATCATTTTCATTTAAAAATAAAAACTAATACAAACTACTGATAAAAACTAATAGTATCTCAGTCATACTAAAATAACACTGAAGACTTATTATTATAAGAACAGAATTCTCATATTTACAGAATCTGCCTAGCAACCTCCATTAGCACCATAGTAACCATTTATCAACACTCTAGGAACCATTTAGAACATGTTTGCAACTGCTAAGCCACTGTCTGACAACACCTTAGCAACCTCCCTAGCAACCTCTCAGAATACCTTAGCACTGGCCTAGCAACCATTTAGAACAATGTAGAACATTAAGCAACTTCTTAACAACTATCTAGAACACATTAGTAACTGTTTAGCAACATCTTAGCAACTGCCCCACCAACTGTATGGCAACGCCTTAGCAAACGCCCTAGCAACTGCTTAGCAACCACTAAGAATAACTAAGCACTGGCCTAGCAACTATTTGGAACACCTTTTAAACTTCTTTAGCAACTATCCAGAACACATTTGTAACTGTTTAGCAAAACCTTAGCAAACACCAACCATCCTTGCTACTGCCTGGAGACACCTTAACAAAAACCCTAGCAACTGCCTAGCAACCACATAAAATACCTTAGCAATGGCCTAGAAAGACAAGTTTTCAAACTCCACAGGGCTTGTAGAACCATGCAGAACACATTAGTAACTGTTTAGCAACACCCTAGCAACCACCTTAAAAACACCTTAGCAACTACCTAGAAAGACAAGTAAGGACATTTCAAACTCCACAGGGCTTATTTACACAATCTGCCTAGCAACAGTTTAGCAACCTCCCTGAACACCATAGTAACCAACCACTTATCAACACACTTTTCAAAAAACACAAATTCAAAAAAATTCAATGACTTTTGAAACTGCTTAGCAACACCTTAGCAACCGCCTGGCAACCACCATAGCAGCTGCCTAGCAACCAATTAGAATACCTTAGCAATATCCTAGGATCCATTTAGAACACTTTTGCAACCGCTAAGCAACACCTTAGCAACCACCATAGCAACTGCCTGGCAACACCTTAGCAACCACTTAGAATACTTTAGAAGTAGCCTAGCAACCATTTAAAACTTCTTAGCAACCTTGCAGAACACATTAGTAACTGTTTAGCAGCACCCTAGCAACCACCCAAAACACTTTAACAACTATTGTAAAAGTTGTCACTCCACAGGGCTTTTATAAACCCTTTCAGGCGAGTGTTTGTCAAACTTTCCTTGTCTAGTTAAAATATAAATGATCTCTTCTTCCTACGTGACACGTGAAAAACACGTTCAATCTGACAGTAAAACTATCAATTTAATATGTGCAATATATGTGTCCCTACTTTCATTTTCTGTCATGCTTATTATAAAAGTCGATGCAAAATCCATGCATGTTTGCAAATGAAAGTTATTTGCTGGCGGTGATGAAGCGACCCTGAGAGAGGATGGTATTGTATCGACATCAGTTGTATTCGGTGTTTGCCAGCAGCAGCAGCAGCAGCAGCAGCGTCAGTGAATGACTGTATGCTAAACTCATCTCTGTCATCTCTGCCAAACGCCGTTCTGCCCTCCTGCCAGCGATTCACAAGCTACAGCGATTCAGCTCCAATAACAAATGCTAAGCATTATTAATTTAGCACGCTTGAATTATACATCAAAGAACGGACCCGACCGTTTCAAATCAACAGAAAATATTCCTTTAGGCAGTGAGCTTGTACAACTGTACATAAAAAAGCCATTTAAAGCAATGCATACTGTATTTGGCAATGTTTACATCATCAGACAGAATTATAAGCATGTGCACATTTGTGTGACTCTACTAAATTAATGCAGTGTTTCCAAACCTTTTGAGCAATGAATTTCAGTAATAGCCTAATATTTGTTTTAACATTTAATAGGTTTTAAAAATGTATAACAAGAACTTTTAATTTAAGTGAACGTAAAACAATTTTTACATAAACTATAAATTGAATATAGATTCATCTTTATTCAAGCCACAAAAGTTAATCGGCGAAGAACAGCGAGTTTTTCTTTAGTTCTGTGATTTCCATCAATGACAGACTGCAGCAGGTTTGTCTTTAAAAGCAGCGCTGTCTCTTTAAATCCTGACGCACATGACGCATTTTGACATAATTTAGAATTTTTTTTGTCTGTTGAAGCGCTTTCTGTGCACGTCAGTGTGTCGATGCCTAGTACTAAATTAACTTCTCTTTTGCATCTTATCGTGCTTGATAACATGCTCATATTAGTTTAATGCCTAACACCAGCCAAAAGAT
The DNA here is from genome assembly GCA_027422415.1 of Schizothorax lantsangensis. Classification (NCBI taxonomy): domain Eukaryota; kingdom Metazoa; phylum Chordata; class Actinopteri; order Cypriniformes; family Cyprinidae; genus Schizothorax; species Schizothorax lantsangensis. The sequence continues at coordinate 35,385,342 of CM049848.1, forward strand.
TCATATTGTTTGAGCACATTTACATTGCTACAACAGCACATTACACTAGCAGCCAGACACCCCGCTTTACACACTGATGATGCTGACGTTTCCAGAAATATTGTTATCTTTTCTGTTGTGTTTTGTTCTATTATAATGATTTACTTTTGAGCTTAATAAAGCTTTTCTCATTGAGCCTTATGTTTGCGTGCGTCCCTCCTTTTGTTGCTTCCCTTTGAGCCAGGGGTCGTAACAATGCCTAGTACCAAATTAACTTCTCTTTTGCATCTTATCGTGCTTGATAACATGCTCATATTAGTTTAATGCCTAACACCAGCCAAAAGATGCCAAGAAAAAAAGATGCTGCGTTAATTGCATAATTAACATGTTAATTTTGACAGCCCTAATATATATATGTATAGTATATAGTGCTGGGTAGATTACTTACAAATTGTAGTCCGTTACGGATTACAGATTACATGATGAAACGGTAGTTACGTAATTACTCATTTTAGGTAATACATTCTGATTACTTTTTAGATTATTTTTAGATTACTTTTATGTAACTTGTTTTAAGCTTACCATTAACATACCATATTGATACAAAACAGCAAAGAGAAAGAAAATATATTCCATTTTTGATATAAAATGCATTAAAAATTGATTAAATGAGGGTTTCTCAAACTGGGCTTAATGTAGGAACTGCAGTGGGTTTGTGAGTTATTAGAAAGCTAATAATGAATTACATAATAAATATGTAAAATAAATTATTTAAACACTTGAGCACATTTAATTTGTTTACATGCATGCCAATGTGACCATTAAACAACATCATACTGTGAATGTTTACAGTTTATATATATATATATATATAGTGCTGTCAAACGATTAATCGTGATTAATCGCATCCAAAAAAAGTTTTTGTTTTCTGTATATATATTGTGTGTACTGTGTATATTTATTATGTATATATAAATACACACACATGCATGTATATATTTAAGAAAAATATGTTATGCTTATATATGAAATATATTATATAATTTATATAAATATGAATATATACATGTAAATACATGTAAATATCTTCAAAATATATGCTGTATGTGTGTGTCTTTATATATACATAATAAATATACACAGTACACATGCATATATTATATAAACAAAAACTTTTATGTTGGATGCGATTAATCACGATTAATCTTTTGACAGCACTAATATATACACATAAACACACACACACACATACAAGCACATAAACACTATCTAAATAAATACATATATGTATATACTGTATATATTCATATGTATTTAAATGTAAAGTTAAAATGTTTTATATGTATGTGTGTGTGTGTGTGTGTGTATATATATATATATATATGTATATTTCTACAGTAAATGCCACTTAATTTCTTATGTTAAGTCATATTTTTAATATTATATTCTATATTTATTTTTATATTAATTTCTGTAACTTTTCCATAACTATATAAGTCTTATTTTCAGAGAAGTGTATTTTTTTCTTTTCCTTTTACATTTCTTCTATTAAGTTTCATAAACCTCACAACATTGTTGCAGTGCAAAAATAAATGCACTCACAAAGAACATTTTCAAAGTTGAGCATCACTAGAAAAATAATTATATAAATAAAATACTGTATATTGTTACAATAAATTATACTATTTTTTTTTTAGATTATATTTAATTAATTTCAAAAACTTTTCCAGGCCCTGGAAATCACAATTAGCTTTTGCAAAAGCATGGGAACCCTGTTAATAAATAATCACTTCTTTTAAATGCAATGCAAACTTTAATAAGTTAATGAACTACATAATCACATTTCCAGATAGAGTTCTCTATTCAGATCTCATGAGCGCTGGTAACCGACATCATCTGCTGCTCAACCATAACTAACTAAATAAGTAGGTCATCAATTAAAAGGACAAAACAACACACTAGTAAAGACATTCAGAGTGACTTACGGTGAATCTCAGCTGAGTTTCCACGAGTAAACAGCTACTGAGCAGAGCTGATGTTCAGACAGACGCATGTGAAGGACAATGAAGCTGTGTGTGTGTGTGTGTGTGTGTGTGTGTGTGTGTGTGTCATGTGAGCGTGAAGCGTGCAGCAGCATCATGTGTTACTGCATACAGGGAACCCCTCGAACAGACATGCTGTCGGCCTCGACACGCCTCCATCTCTCACAACAAAGGACTGCTGATGGTCATGTGTGACGAGGCCCGAGCACTTCACTAGAGAACGCATTAACAGAGCAGCTAAACCAACACACAACCACTGATTCACACGAGAAACACTCACAAATGAGTTTGACATTTGTGTTGCATGTGTAAGATGATGCTCTCATAAACATACTTTAATACACAGTAGGCTAATATGAATGAAAATACACTGTACGAAAATGAATTATTTTGTGCTGAACTTTATAAAGACATTACACTTTTGCAATTAATTGCAATACTTTCTGTACAATTATAAATATATATCAAGTTATATTTACATATATGAATATATATACATATATCTATTTTAAAATATTTTTATAATATATATTATGCTTTCTGTGCAATTATTTACATATTTTAACATTACATTTACATACATATGAATATATATACATATATGTATTTATTTTTATATAATATTTAAAAAGTATAATATATTATGCTTTGTGTGCAATTGTTTATTTTACTGTTATTTTAAAGTTACATTTACATATGAAATACATTTATTACATTTTTATTAAGTTATATATGAATGTGAATATATATATTATTTACAAATTTTAATGCTACGTTTACACACACACACACACACACACACATCTGTGTGTGTATATAATATAATTAACATATTATTTTTACACATATTTTTTATTTTTGAGTTACATGATGCTCAAAATAAAATACATTAAAAATATATATATATTACAAATGAATTGTAATGTTTTCTGTTCATTGCCAGTGTTCTGAATTCTTCATGCGTGTGGCTCTTGGCTGCTGTATAATTAGCAGGGGACATCATCTGAATTAACAGCCGCTCGTTAGTCTGTGAGGAGCTCTGAGAGCGCTGACCCGAACAAAACTCTTTCTTCTGCTCTTACAATAAAGAAACCCCCCCGCCCATCCCCACCATGACTGTATGTTTGTTATACCTCAGTCTGTTATTGTGGTGTGAGCTGTTTCAGAATGAACTGCGATTGGTCGCTTTACACGTCACTCAGAAGCAGCTCCTCCTGTGATTGGACAGGATGTGCATCGACAGACGAGCACATTTACACTGAGAGGGAGCTCACAAGCACCCTTCAAAAACGTCCCACACGTCACACTACATCACCATTAGAGACGAGCACAAGTGCACCTCAATCTGACCTCCATTAAAATATTCATGTTACATTTCTGAAGAACAAGTGAGCGGCTCTTTCCTGTGCGGATTTGGCCTGACAACTTTACCAGTTCTGAAAAGCACTACCTCTGGGTATATGAAACTCAAAATATATATATTTAATATTTTTTAATAAAGTATTTATAATTTTTTTTTTTACAAATAGTTTTTTATTATGTGTATTATTTAATGTAAATAAATTAATATTTTTTTACATACAGTATATGTAAAGATAACTGTACAAATGTATAATGTAAATAGTTTATATAAAATGAATATTTAAACATTGCATTATTATATAAATAAATTTTATTTTTATGTATATTTTATTTTTGAGTTTTCTGTAACTACTTTAAGTAAACTCAAAAAAGAAATATATTAATTATTTTACATACATAAAATATGATTTTACATTGCATTGTTATATAAATTATTATTATATAAATAACTGAATTATTGAATTATATATATATACAGTATACTGTATATATATATATATATATATATATATATATATATATATAGTTACAGTAAATAATATCCAAAAATAAAAGATATATATAGCTTTATGATATAAAAATAATTAATTTTATTTTCTAAGTCTATTTGGTGTACATTAACTAGTATATTCAAAGTATGTTCATAATTATGTGATATTTATCGAGGCCTTTCAGTCGATTGTTGAATAAACTGAAAACACATAATTACATTATGATGCTGAGTTTAATGGATTTCTAGCCTGAAGTCTTTCAGTGTGATTTCTGTGGAGTTTCAGAGGCTGATCTCATCCAGATTTCAGACCTCCTCAATGACATTATTACAAACATCACTGCTAATGCTGAACATGCCATAATCATAGCAATATTTCTCCAAACAGAAACGCTATACCTCTCGTTTGGTGTGAATAAAGCGCAGAAATGTTTGAGGAAAACCACAGACCTCCACTGCAGAAAGATGATCAGAAAAACATGCTCATGTTTTGGGTTGAATGCGTATTGATTCTAGAAAAAATCTGAAATGTTGATGGACAACAGATCTGTGTTCATGAGGATGTTGCACACTTTACACACCACTTCTGCATTGTTAAACGATCCCACACTATACGAGTCTCACCTGCTTCCCCATGATGAAGATGATGAAGATGAAGATGAAGGGAATGCAGCCGTCGCTCCTGATGATCATCTGAGAGAAGTGCAGTGAATCTGTGCTATTATTATGATCTGGGTGTGTTTGCAGACAGGTTCACACAGGAGCGCCGTCACTTAACCCTTACAGAACAACACTACCCACTTCAGTCATACTCATACTTCATACTTCGTTAAATCTGCATGCCGTCGGTATTCTTTCTGCACAAAAGGAGAATTTTACTGCTGTGATCAAGTGATCATGACTCTAGTCTAAAAATAAATGTAAAATAGACTAAATAAATAAATGTACAAAGGTACTTCTTCTTCTTCTTATTATTATTATTGTTATTATTATTTTAATATTATTTATTATCACCAATATTATATTAAATTTCATTATAATAAATTTGTATTTATTTATTATTATTGAATTTATTTACATTTAGTTTAAATACATTTATTATTATTATTAATTTAAATTAAATTTAAATTCATCATTATTAGAAATAATATTAATAAACAAATAAAATGCAATTTATGAGGTTATAAACAATCAATCAATCAAACAAATAAATGAATGAATGAATGAATGAGAGTAAGGTTATTTCAAAGAAGTGTCCTCTGCTTACAAGGATAAAACTACAGTAAAAACAACAACAAAAAAACATTAATATTACAATTTAAAAATAATTATTAAAATGTAAATATTATTACAATTTAAAATTTAATATTAGAATGATTTCTGAAGGATCATGTGACACTGAAGACTGGAGTAATGATGCTGAAAATACAGCTGCACATCACAGAAATAAATTAGTTTAATATATATTCACATAGAAAACAGTTATTTTAAATTGCAATAATATTTCACAATATTACAGATTTTTTTACTGTATTAAACAAATAAAAGCAGTTTTGGTGAGCAAAAGAGGCTTCTTTCTGAAACATCAACAAACCTTATTATTCCAACATTTTGACTGTAGTGTATAAAATTCAAGAAGCAAGAAGTCTTTTTTTTTAATTTAGACTGGATATAATGTAGGTTAGGAATGAAGTCACACTGTTTGTGCTGTTGTTTGTTTATCTGTGTTTTTAGTTGTTTGTTCAGGATCTTAATGAGCAGAGTGAATGGTTTGCACACACTCGCTGCTCTGAATTCTCCAGCATGTTGAGAAGAATCTCTATAAAGTCCTGCTGCAGAACATTTGGTGGTTTGGGTTCAATGCGAGTGGAAACGGAGCTATAAACAGCAGTCGCAGGAATTTCCCTGCTTCTCAAAGCCTGTACAGAAACTTTCCTGCTTTTATCGAGGCACCTTCTGATGATTACCATCCGTCTGTACGAGTCGCTCCCAGACACCCTGCAGACGGTCAAAATCATGACTTCTGAGGCTGTCCAAGACAGGGTTATTATAGTTAATGAAATTCATTTTAATTTAGTTTAGCACTAAAATAACTAAAACTGAAATAAAAATAAATAAATAAAACGATACAGAAAAAATAAAAAGCAAATTTCTAAAACTTAAAAAAATGAATTCTAAAACTTTAAAATTAAAATAAAATTGTAAAATATATATATATAAAAAAATATATAATCAAAAATATTTGTTGTTGCTGTTTAAGTCCGGGTTATTATTGTATAACTAAAATAAAATAAAAATTGTTACTTGAAACAAAATTAAATTAACTTAAATGTTAATTTAAAATTTTTATTAAATTAAAAAAATAAAATAAAAAACTTTTTAAATTTTTCTGAATTTCTCATTTTCATTTAGTTTAGCTAATTTGATATACTAAAATAACTAAAAATTGAAAAAAAAAATAAAAACTTTCAACAAATTAACTAAAACATTAATTAAAATGACAAATATACAATTCTAAATGTTAAACATTTGTGTGGCTGTTCAAGGCAGGATTATTATAGTAACTAAACCATAAAAAACACTATTGTTATAAATGTTACCTGAATAAAAATAAAAATATAAAAAAAATATTTTATTTCAGCTAGTTGCCAAGGAAACATTTTAATTTAGTCCAACTTGATGTAATAAAATAACTGAAATGGGGGAAATTTAATTTTAGACAAAATTACTAAAACTTTACCTAAAATAAAATATGAAAATACAATTTAATTCAAAATATTACACATTTTTGTAGCTGTTCGCATGATTATTATAAAAAAAAAACTGTTACTTAAAATTCAGAACACAAAATTACTAAAAGTTTAACAAAAATTTTAATGAAAACGGAAACTATAGAAATAAATGAATAATGATACTAAAATTACACTTGTTTAAAGTGTAATTTACAATAAAACACAGCGCAGGAAGAAAGCATTTCATCATTCCTGAACTAAATCAAAGCAAAACATCCAGAAGCAGAGTTTGGGTGAAATCAAAGATCCTCTTGATGCTGTAATTATTTCCATTCAGCCTGCAGTCGCTGGGAAGGGCGTGAGTGTGTGTGTGTGTGAATATGAGTGTGTGTGTGTGTGAGAGTGAGAGTGAGAGTGAGAGTGAGTGTGTGTGTGTGTGTGTGTGTGTGTGTGTGTGTGTGTGTGTGTGTGTGTGTGTGTGTGTGTGTGTGTGTGTGTGTTTATGCTGCGGTGGGTTGCTATGATTCTCTGTAGAGTTTGGTTGCTCTGCGTTTGAATGATCCATATAAATGTGTTTTTCATAGCTGTAAAACAGACATGCATGAACTTGACGACGAGTTTACAGAAATGTTTTAATGCCAATGAAGGGAAAATATGTGAGTGCTTTAGATCAGTGACTCTAAACCGGACGCTCACAGATCACAGACAGCAGGAGAAATAATGTTACATGCAACTAAAAACATTACAATCGTTAAGATAAAAAAGGAGACTAAAACACTCCCTGTGTCCAATAACTAACTAACTTGTGTCCAAGAAACTAACTAACTAACTAAATAAATAGTTAATTAAAATATTTTTAGAGACTTTTTTATTTAATTCAGTTAGTTGCCAACATTTCTCATTTTCATTTAATTTAACTTGATATATAAATATAACTAAAACTAAAATTATTTAAAACTGTAGACAAAATTGACAAAAACACAATGACTAAAACTTTAACTAAATTAAAATGACATATATATATATATATATATATATGTATATATATATAAAAAAAAATTTTTTGTGGCTGTTCAAGGCAGGGTTATTATAGCAAAACTAAAACTAAAACCATAAAAAAATGCTGTTACTTAAAATAAAATAAATATTAACTAAAATAAAATAAAATATGAAAAAAAAAAACATTTTATTACAGCTAGTTGCTAAGGCAATATTTTTCATTTTCATCTAGCAAATGAATAAAAACATAGTCAAAAACTAATGAAATTCACAAAAACACACAACATAAAAAAAAGAGAAATACATTCAAATCAAATTTAAGGTAAATTTCAGCTGCCAAAGCAACATTGCTCATTTTCATTTATTTTAACTTGATGCACCAAAATAAATAAATAAATAACAATAAATAAAAATAAAATAAAAATGATTAAAAACTACACAGATATATATATAAAAAAACTTATAAAAATGTCAAAACACAAAACAATTACTAAAACTTTAACATTAAAATAAAAATGAAGACAGCAATAAAAATACAATCTCATTTAAATATATATATATAATAGTGTCTCAATGATATTAAAACTCTGAATCAAACTCATAAGGATGAACATCTTTTCTAAACCCAGAATCACAAGAGCCGAATGAAAACGCTTGAATCAAACACATGGAAATAAGAGTTTTTAAACGAGCGTCTGCAGTCAAACATCTGGAGATGTGATTGTGATTCAGTCGAGGGAACACACACACACACACACACACACACACACACTCTTCTCAGGCCTGGATAAAGCCTGTGATTGTTTCTGAGGTTCAGATGGATGAATTCTCTTGTGACGATGTGAGGAAATGAATGTTTGATCAACAGCATAACTACAGCTTCACTCTGTTCCTCTCTTCTGATTGAATGACCTGTTCAGAGCTGAATTCAGATCTCTGAGACTCCACAGCGAACGCTTTACTGCTAACATGACATATAAAGATAATCCTGTTCAACAGCATTTCAGTTCATTCTGAATGATCATTAAACTGCATCTCTATATTCATCCTGTGTGTCCTCTTAAGGTGTACATTTATCACTTTTTTCTTTCTTAACCTGGCAACACATTCCTTATGATTTTACTACAAAATCTACATTAATTAGATCAACCAGAACCGGGAACACTTCCCATAACACACGATGTACTTGTTACATCGTAAGAAGATTGACATCTACGCTAATATTAGTCTGTTTCTTTCTTATTCCGAGGTCACTGCAGTCACCAGATCAGATGGTGGATCAGCACCTAGAGACGACCTCTACAGCCCTGAACGTCAGCGGAGACCAGGACACCTAGATGAGCCCCAGAGACAGACCCCCAGTGAAGACCCCGTCACCTAGACAGCCATCAGGAAAGACCTCGGGAACCAGTTGAGCCCTCCAATCTGACTTTGCAGCAGTTGGAATTGAACTGCTGTGTCGTCTGGTCAGAGGAGAAATGGCCCCCCGACTGAGCCTGGTTTCTCCCAAGGTTTTTTTCTCCGTTCTGTCACCGATGGAGTTTTGGTTCCTTGCCGCTGTCGCCTCTGGCTTGCTTAGTTGGGGACACTTCATTTCCAGCGATATCGTCGACTTGATTGAACAGAAACTTTTTGAACTGAACTGAGCTGGACGATGCCATCACTGAATTCAATAATGAAATGCCTTTAACTGAAAATTGAGTGTTTAATCTTGTCATTTTACATTATTGACACTATTTTCCCATTTTGATATTGTGCAGTTGCTTTGTCACAATTTGTATTGTTAAAAGCGCTATATAAATAAAGCTGACTTGACTTGACTTGACAAAAAAAGGTTAAAAAAACAAAAACATGTTTACTATACTTAAACCATGTTGACCACAAATTAACCATGATTTTGCTACATTAACCATAGTTTACCCATGGTATTTGAAGTAAAACTGTGGTTATACCAAAAAAAAAAAAAAACTACTACACTTTTACTATAATAAAACCATTGCTAATTTTCTTATTTGGCAATTTGTATTTGTGTATTTCTTTTCTTTTTTTTTAATAACTGTACTCCCTTTTTTTATAACTGTACTGTACTGGATTGATGTTTTGTAGTTTAATAAAAAAATAAAAAAATAATCAGAAAAAATATTTTTTAAATCAAAATTAAATCAAATGATTCGCAATATGCAATTTGAAGTTCTGATCTGAATCAAATGATTCATGATCAGTGGCATAGCACAAAATCACAGGCCCCCCAGCGAACCACAGGTCCAAGGAGATGGGGGGGGGGTTACTTCACAGTATTGGAAATATTTCTGTTTTAAACCACGAAGGCTGACATCAAGCAACGTACAAACTTTGCGCAAGAGTTATGCTGGTGAACGTCTTAACCTCAGTCAATTATTCAGAAAGTGAAAGTAACTGACGGCGCGTTGGAATCTGACGCTGCATTAACGGCACATATTCTCTCAGAGACGACGAGATACGAATCTATTTCAATATATGCTGATAACAGTATATGGCTGATATATAACTGTCTTGAGTTATTCCCTTAAAGGTGAACTACTATGCTCCTTTTTACAAGATGTAAATAAGTATCTGATGCCCCCAGAGTGTATATGTGAGTTCTAGCTCAAAATACCCCATATAATTTAGCTTGTTTAAGTTGCCACTTTTAGGGTATGAGCCAAAACGTGCCGTTTTTGTGTGTGTCCCTTTAAATGCAAATGAGCTGGTGCTCCCAGCCCCCTTTTCAGAAGAGGGCGGAGCTTCAAAAGCTCATGCTCTGTCTTACCAGCAACACACAACAATCTCACTCACTGAAACTGTCAGAAACTCTCAAGTGATCGACTCGTATTACTTTCATATGCAATTTTTAACTACCACATTCATATTTACGATTATTCTAGTAGCACGTGAGGGCAGCATCAGTGAAAACAGACAGAGACGATGGTAGCTTTAGCAACATTAGCCTTACAGAGTGCCAAGGAGCTCTTACAGAAGGGCAATTTGAAAACAAAATATGACGCGCTAACTTTGTCTGGAGCTGACGTTTGCGCACGAAACCTTGGTATTGATTCCTCTTTCAGAATCAGACTTTGAGAAAATCCAGCATTGAACTGACCCTCGTTTGTGAGGCAGTCCGGCGTAAAATGATTGGCACAATCATATGTGACCCTGGACCACAAAACCTACTTTTCAATTTTTCATAATTGAGATTTATGAAACATTTGAAAGCTGAATAAATGAGCTTTCCATTGATCATCCAAGTGGATGCTGCACACTGGTGGTGGTTGAGGAGAGACCCCCCACATGATTGTAAAGCGCTTTGGGTGTACAGCAATACATAATAAAGCGCTAAATGCCTCATTCATTCATTCATTCATTGATGTATGGTTTGTTAGGATAGGACAATATTTGGCTGAGATACAACTATTTGAAAATCTGGAATCTGAGGGTGCAAAAAAATCTAAATATTGAGAAAATCACCTTTAAAGTTGTTCAAATGAAGTTCTTAGCAATGGATAGTACTAATCAAAAAATATCTTTTGATATACATATGGTAGGAAATGTACAAAATATATTCATGGAACATGGTCTTTACTTAATATCCCAATGACTTTTGGCATAAAAGAAAAATGGTAACACTTTACAATAAGGGTACATGAATGATCATGTACTAATGCCTAAATTACTACTTAATTCAACAAATACTAATGATTATTAAGGGAGTTAACTAATTATGAACTATCCTTAAATATGACTGGAGTAATACGGATTCATGTATGAATAACAGCAGCCTTAACTACATGTTAGTACATGTTTGATAGTTAATGCATTAATTAACATTTATGGGTAAACTAAACCAAACAGCCTCTTTAAGAAGGAATAAGAAATACTCTGACTTTGAAATTAATTTAAATAATTTAATGCTATCATAATTTGAGCATTTGACATTATTGGGTGGCAAAGGATTAGTTGATCCTCCTCATCAAGTGTAGAACATACTAAATACACTAATGATTGATCTTGTCTGTTTTATGTTCTTCTATTTCCCTTTAAACTCACCCTATTGTGACTTATATACAGATTAATAAAAAATAAAAACCCACAAAGAACATTTGTAGAACAATTCCTAAAGAAATGCTCAAACTGGAAAGAGTTCACTGTCCATCCAGACCCAGCCGTGATGATCCTGTTCCTCCGCTCTCTGTCTTCTTGAAAATACACACAGCATCTCTTAACCAGGCTGAATACTCACTGTGTTAGTACATGTGTGTTTGATAGAAAGTAGAACATAAATCATGAGCTGAGTTCAGTAAGTAGTTAACAGTGAATTCATTATGATTGGGCCCTCTCAAGTAAAGTCATGTCAAAATCTTTAACAAGCCATTAGTTGATGTTAGTTCATGGGTAGTAAAGTTAGTGATGTTGGGCCCTCTCATGTCAAAATCAACTTTAACAAGCCATTAGTTGATGTTAGTTCAAGTTAATAATGAGTTAGTGATGTTGGGCCCTCTCAAGTAAAGTAGTCAAAATCAACTTTAACAAGCCATTAGTTAGTTAGTTCATGGGTAGTTAATAATGAGTTAGTGATGTTGGGCCCTCTCAAGTAAAGTCATGTCAAAATCAACTTTAACAAGCCATTAGTTGATGTTAGTTCATGGGTAGTTAATAATGAGTTAGTGATGTTGGGCCCTCTCAAGTAAAGTCATGTCAAAATCAACTTTAACAAGCCATTAGTTGATGTTAGTTACTGGGTAGTTAGTAAATGCTAAATCCTCTCAATATTCCAAATATTTGATGCTTTTGTCAATATCTCTGGCTATAGTCAACACATGATACGACGCAACCCAGCATGGGGAGGTTATCACGATTCGATTTGCATGCTTCGAAACAGTGAATCATTTTGTGACGGAATGTTTTAACTGATTCTGAGTTTTGAAAAGTTCCATTTCATCAATCACTCTACGTGTTTTTTTAAATCATTACAAGCAATGTCGTCGAATCGGAGCGGTTCCAGCGTAAATGACTCACTCAATTGAATCGGCTTGTCTGTTGTGTCTTTATTTTTATTTTTTTGCATGTTTATACAACACTGACACTACTGCTTGCTTATCTCACTAGTTTTATGTAGTAATAAATATTTGAGAAATTATTGTTGTATCTGATTGTATTAGTATATAGAGTCAATGTAAAAAGAGCAAATGTGAGAAGCAGATGAACACAAAACAGCAGAACAATATAAAGTTGAAAAGGGTAAACTTTGCCATTCAGCTGAACTGTGCTCGTATGTTTGAAATACTTCGGCTCTTATATGTTCTTACTCTGCTCATATATTTAATGACATATTTCAGATGCATCCAAAATTACAACAACAGTGGTTACATACACATATTTAATTGTTTGATCAAAATTATTGCTGGATATTGGTAGGGACATGTCCCTATAATGTCCCTACTAAATTCTACGCCCTTGTATTGTATTACTGTATTAAAAGCAGTGTATTATGTGTAGTAGAGTATTATGAGAGAGAGATTGACTGAGCGAGTGTGATTAGTATTACCTGCATCTGATACAGCATTCATTCTTCAGCTCAATCTCATATTCACAATAAAACATTAGTTTGAATGAGGATATCTTTGTTCTACTATCCTTTCATCTGTTAAGGGTGATTTCCGATGACAGTGCTGCTCAGTGCATTTGTTGGCTGCATCTTATAAGGTGTTTATAAAAAGTAAAAATAACTTCCTTGTTTACAACCCTGTTTCAGTCTCTTTCAATATAAAAGTCTTTACTGCTACTGTATTATCTTTATTAACAAACTGCATATTTGAAGTCTAAACAATTACATTCTCACCTAAAAACTCTTAAAACTACATTCCGTGACACAAAAACAGTATTATTTATAAAATTATAATGGATTTGGTCATCCGCCATGACACTTGCTGTGAGAAATACTGCAAGCGGAGTGATATAAATGGTGAAATGGTTCACTAGAAAATCACACTGCTGGAAAAGGCTCTCAGCCAATCAGACTCGAGGACCAGAAATAACTGTTGTATGAATATAAGTATAATGTTTATTATTATTATTAAAAAATCATACTGAACCAAATATAATTACAAATTCAAAAATATGATTATTATTAATATTATTACTAAAAATTCTTACTGACCCCAAATGTAATTATTTATATATTTTGTAACATTACAAATGTCTTTGCTGTCATTTTAACTGCATATCAAGTCCCTGGCAGAGGTGGACAGTAGTGATGTATTTTTACTTTACTCAAGTAAATATAAAAAGTATCTGTAGTTTATCAGAGTGTTTTTCTTTGGAAAACTCTACTTTACTAAATTCCAAAGCATAATGTCATACTTTTTACTGCACTACATTTCATAAATAAAAGTTGTTGTTTGTTTTACCTTTAATACTTAAGAACATTAAAAATGTAGTACTTTCTTGTACTGAAGTAAATCTTTGAAGTACTTTTACTTGAGTAAAAGTAAGAAAGTACTAGATTTCTAATGTAATTAAGTATTAAATGATATTTAATATGAAACGCAGTGCAGTAAAAAGTACAATATTATGCTTTGGAATGTTGTGAAGTAAAGTTTTCTGATAAAGTACAGACACTTGAAAAGTACTCTTAAAGCAGAGTAAAAATACTTCAGTACTGTCCGCCTCTGCTCCTGTCACACCCCAGGACTGTTTTCATTTCCCATGTGCTCTGTGTGACCTACTTTTCCTTCATGTTTGATTGTGTCATTATGTTCAGGTGTGTCTAGTTGTTATCCTCATTTACGTTTCCCATATAAGTTGCATTCTGTTCAGTGTTTCTTTGTGCAGTCTCGTCTATGTTTGTGTATGTTTGCTATCCTCCTATGATGGATTACCCTTATGTGGATTATTAAAGACTGTTTATCTATATTCTTCTTCTTCTCCGTGTGTTCACTCCTGTACCACACCGTGACAGGTCCCTGGCAACCACTCTTTTTTACTGTCACTATTTTTCAGCTCCATTCCTCTCATTATTCTGGTTACGCCCACTTTTAGTGATCCAATCAATTGCTTATGGATGTAATCAGTCTTTTTCTCACTGAACATGTTTTATTTTTGAGTGACAGGCCAGCGTCTGAGGATCATGCAGCAGCACACAGAATCTGTCATAAATCAGTGCGGATGCTCCTCTGTCGGTTGAGCCGTATATCACGGTTAACTGTTAGTCAGAGCGACACACAGCTGTGCTGCAGATTGGCTCATAAAGCTGAAGCACATGTTACGAGACGAGGGGAATCCCACTTGTTTCAGCTTGTTTCATCAGGAAAACAGCACGTCAGACGACAGTCTTATTCTGTGTAGAAAACTTCAGTCACATTTAGCTGTGATCATGTCTTTTCTTGTGTCTGTTGAGCATAAAAAGACATTTGGAAGAATGTTCAAGCTGCTGTTTTCCATGCAGTGAAAGTGGAGGGGGATTCTAAACAATAAAACCAATGTAATGAAATATGACTCCATATAACTCCATATGACATATATTTACATTCTCCCTCTCTCTCTTTTTATTTTTAGTAATTTACTATATTTATTTAGTAAATGTACAACATCACTTATGTCAGAATATAATAATTCTAAATTTATTAAATTCTAATTTTAATAATATACAGTGGTGGCCAGAATTATTAGAACACTAGTATTTTCAGCAGCTAAAAATGGTTTTAAGTCAGTTATTTCTATCTTTTGCTGTAGTGTGTCAGTAGGAAATATCAATTTACATTTTTAAACATTCATTTAGCCATTAATTGTAATAATCCAGTGAGATTATTGTTTGCTCCACACAGAGATCTGATCTGATCATCATCAGTCTGTCTGGAATGACATGAAGAAACAGAACAAACTGAGACAGACTAAATCCAGAAGAACTGTGGAAACGTCTCCAAGATGCTTCAAGAAACCTCCCTGCAGAGCTCCAGCACTGTTCAAAGTTTTAGGCACTTGTGTAAAATGCTGTAAAATGAGGATGCTGTCAAAAATAATGTGATAAATAGATTTTCTTTATCAATTAACTTCTATTAACTAAATTAAATCAACATTTCCTGTAGCTCAAATGGTAGAGCATGGCGCTAGCAACGCCAAGATCATGGGTTCGATTCCCAGGGAAAGCAAGAGCTGATCAAATGTAAAAAAAACTGTAACTTGAATGCAATGTACTGTAAGTCGCTTTGGATAAAAGCATCTGCTAAATGTAAATGTAATGTAATGTATTTGGTGTGAGCATCCTTTGTGTTTAAAGCAGCTTTTGCCCTCGGAGCACTTGAGCATTTTTCAGGGAGCTTTGCGGGTAGCTTTCTTTATACATATATATATGTATAAAACTTAATTTAAAAATTTAGAAATGGGGGTCAGTAAGATTTTACTTGTATTAATTAAAATAATTATAATATATTTAATATATCTTATTTATGCATTTATAATTATATTTGGAGTCAGTAAGATTTTTATAAATAATAATAATAATAATAAATATATCTTATTTATAGTTATACACTTATAATTATATTTGGGGTCAGTAAGATATAAATAATAATAGTTATACACTTATAATTATATTTGGGGTCAGTAAGATTTTTTATAAATAATAATAATAATAATAAATATATCTTATTTATAGTTATACACTTATAATTATATTTGGGGTCAGTAAGATTTTTTATAAATAATAATAATAATAATAATAAATATATCTTATTTATAGTTATACACTTATAATTATATTTGGGGTCAGTAAGATTTTTTGGAAGGTGGAGGGTGATTCTAAAAAAACAATAAAAATGTCATGAAATATAAAAGTCCATATTTTATATTTATATATTTATAAAGAGTCCATATGACATATATATATATATATACACTATAATGTTTTTTTTAAACTACTTTACAAATTTACTACATTTATATAGTAAATCTATAATAAGATTTTAATTGTTTATACATATTTAGTTATATAGTTGGGGTCAGTAAGATTTTTTTAAATAAATAATAGTAATAATAAATTATTTAATATATATTATATATATTTATAAATTAATAATTATATTTGGGTTAGGAAGATGTTTTTTTGAAACAAATTAATGCTTTTATTTAGCAATGACATTAAATTGTTTCAAAGTGACAGTAAATACATTTATAATGTTTCAAAAGATTTCTATTTTAAATAAATGCTGTTCTTTTCAACTTTCTATTCATCAAAGAATCCTGAAAAATACTAAATGCATAATAAATTACATTTTTACACATTCACATAGAAATCAGAACAGAAGAGCACACATCTTTCTGATCTGCTTTTGTGTTTCACAGAAGAATGAAAGTCATTCGGTGGTTTGAGAGGCCGTTCATGATTTCTGGGTGAATTTTCCTTGAAATCATAATAACAGACCTGACGAGACATGAATCAAAGGTCCCACATTTTCACCAGTGAATTTCCCTGATTTTTTCAAGACCTGTCCTTGACTTCTCTAGGTCTGCAAACCACAGTTTTAAACTTCCCTGACATTTCCAGGTTTTCCATGACTGTGGGAACCGACATGATCCTGGAGTCCGGATTCTCAGACCACAATATGGTTTGTCATGTTTTAGTTTTTTCATTTGCACTTTTTAAATCACTCAACACATCTAAACTCTACTGCTCTCTTGTTATAATGTGATGCTTTACTGTAGTGTTTTAAATGCTGAATGTGTTTGTTAATGTTAGTGATTGAACTGAACTCTTGTCTCCCTCTAGTGGCTCATCTAGTAACTACTCAAACAGCTTTACTGCTGCAAAAATCATTTTCTTACTTAGTTTTTGTGTAACTTGTTTTCCAGTTCAAATATCTAAACATTCTTAAATCAAGATACATTTACTGGAGAAGCAAAATGACTTTATTATGTCTTGTTTTCTAAAAAATGTGTCAAAATTAAGTGATTTTGCTTAAAACAAGAACAAATATCTGCTAATGGGGACAGAATAATCATATTCATGAATATTTTTTTTCTTGTTTTAATCAAAAACTAATAAAATTTTGAAACATGTTTCAGATTTCAGTTTTTCAGGCTTTTGTTTAGTTTCTCAGTGAAATGTATCTTGATTTAAAAAAATATTTAGATATTTGTACTGGAAAACAAGACAAAAATACTGATTTTTTATTTATTTATTTAAAAAAAAAATTACTATACTGAGAATTTATTTATTTATTATTGTTGTTTAGGA
Source organism: Schizothorax lantsangensis (assembly GCA_027422415.1). Lineage (NCBI taxonomy): Eukaryota > Metazoa > Chordata > Actinopteri > Cypriniformes > Cyprinidae > Schizothorax > Schizothorax lantsangensis. Next base: position 35,403,192 of record CM049848.1, read on the forward strand.
TCAACTCCAAAATGACAATAAAATTGTAAATCAATTAATGTAATCAATGAAAAACTAAGTAAACAAAAAAGAACGTACCTTAATATAATAAATGTCTGTAATCAATCATCTGTAGCCATACTCCATAAAGACCTGTAAAATACAAGAAACAGTGTAAATGTGTGAATCAAGGGTGCACCATGAAATATTATAAATAAATAAACCAAAACTGCTATATAATCATATCTTGATTCATGCTGCGCAGGAAGAATTTTTTCATGCATTAAATGTAGGGGGTGATTCCAAAAATAAATAAATTAAAATAAATAAATAAAATTATTATAAATATTTCCATCCATATATTTTATTATTATTATAATATATTTTATTTGTATTGTTATATTTAATTTAATAAATTTTAATTAATATATATTTTTAAATAATTGTAAATAATTGACTATATTTATAGTACTTTTACAATATAATTTTACAGTCAAAATATAATTATAAATGTCTACATTTATAAATAATATTTTATGTGTGTGACTTGAACAGGTCACTCCATCAACACACTGAAATGTGGCAAAAGCAAACGTCCCAGAACAGAGCCCAGATCTGCCAAAAGCCTCGCTGTCCACTTCACTTCATCAGTTCACTCGACTGTTTGTAACTTCCTGTTTGAAAGGAATGTGAATGGGTTTCATGCTGCTCCTGGGAAACCAAAACAATGGACTACATACAAAGCCTAAGGAAACTGACAAGCATTAACACACTATATTTACAGTAAACATCAATCTATTTGTAGTACATATGAAGTACAATGACTCCATTCTGAACGGAAATTAATGCTGAAGTCTGCAGGGTTATTATAGTAAATAAAACAAAAACCATAAAAAACATTTCTGGTACTTGAAATAAAATGAACTGAAATTAAATTAAAAAAAATAAACTTATTTTATTTCAGGTAGTGCCAAGGCATAATTTATCATTTGTATTAAAATAACTAAAACAAGAACTGTATTAAAAATTAATAAAAATAAAATAATTTGTTTTTTTAAGTAAAATGACACAAAAATGATTAAAAAAAGAAGAAAAAAGAAAAACCACTAAAATGAAAACAGAAAAAAAAATCTAAATGTTAACAAAAACATTAATAGTATCTCAATGATAATAAAATAACGCTGTAATGTGGAATAAAAATAAATCTTCATGTTGCACAGATAGACTTTGAGAGACATTCATTTTATTGTGTTTCTGAACACAGATGCTTTTGAATACAGGCAAAAAAAATTAAACGAACAAACAAAAACAAAGCACAACCCAAAAACCCAATGTAAGGCTCTTGGAAGAGTTTCATTGAATTCTATTGTGTATGAACTGCATGATGAAAACAAAGAGACTTTTGATACACAGTAAACATCATTAAAACACTCTGTATTTAGGTCTTTCTCCTACTATATGGGTAAAAATAATTGATTATCAAAATATATATATTTGTTTTATAAAATGATCAACATTATATCACTCTCGGCTGTACAAATACCACAAATATCAAATAGAACACTGACAGAGAAAATAATGAAGTACTAAAACTCTCTCATAAATGTATAAACTCATATACAGGACGTGATTGCTTTGTTCTTCATGTGGTTGTAATTTAAAGGAATAGTTCACCCAAAAGTGATAATTAGCTGAAAAAAAGCTCCCCCTCAGATCATCAGAGATCAGGATGAGTTTGTTTCTTCATCAGGTTTGTAGAAATGTGTCTCAGCAATAGATGCTCTGCAGTGAATGGGTGAACTTTGTTTAGAGCTGTTCTGGACTGTTTTGTCTTGTAAACGCTGCTTGATCTGATGCAGATTTCTCTCCTGATTCAGACCAGAACACTTTTTCATGGGAGGAAGTGTTAATATGGATTACGGACTCGTATTTTAGTTAAAAACATCTTAATGCTGGATTTGTTTCAGCTTTTGTCTTCTCCAGATGTTAACTGATGGACTGGAGTGGTGTGGATTACTTGTGGATTATTGTGATGTTTTTATCAGCTGTTTGGACTCTCATTCTGACGGCACCCATTCACTGCAGAGCATCCATTGCTGAGACAGTGATGCAGAGACACATTTCTACAAATCTGATGAAGAAACAAACTCATCTACATCTTGGATGACCTGATGATGAGGAAATTTACAGCAACATCAGTCAAAAAATAACGTTGTTTCAGAGGCAGAGCAAATTATTACATAAAAAATATATATATATATATAAAGATAAACATGTTTCTTCAGAATAATGTGCATCACTGAATCACAGGTAATAGAACCAGGAACATGAATTAAGAGTCATTATGACTTTAATATCTGAATATGTTGAAGATAATTTGTTTTAATTGATTTTATGCAGATAAAGCAATACTGAGTCAACAAACTAACTCTGAAATAAATCATTCTGTGGTGATTATACACATTATACACAGTGGTAACATACTAGTGGCTTATTTAATAAATAACATTAATAAATAAATACATGGGATGTCGTAAATATGACATTCTGTATGTTTGCAGCACTGTAATTAATCTGAAATGCTCGTTACCTTATGAAGTGATGACAGGAAGTCAAATATTTCCTAAAACATCATCAGCGACAAAATCTGGAAATATGAGCCATTATTAACAGATAAAGATAAATTAATCTTTAAATCTTCAAAGCGCAAATGTTTGCTGTGTTTAAAATCACCTACAAAAAATGAGTCTTTGGAAATGACCAAACTACTGAATGGAACTGAACTGAACTGCATTTATTTGATATATTCTATACATAAATTCATTTGAGCTTCAACTGAGGCTGAAGTGAATCAGAATTGAAGACTTATTTTCAGTTCATTTGAACTGAACTGGCCACAACACACAGAATGCACAATTACAATTTGATTTTCAATCTACAGAATTAGAATTAAAATTATATTCAAATAAATTCATATAATTTGCTAAAATAGTAGTTAGTGCATTTAATTTTTCGGTATAATTACCAATGACCTATTAATACACCCAACACATGGTTTTGGAAAGAAGTCTCTTCTGCTCAGCAACGCTGTATTTATTTGATCAAAAATACAGTAAAAATGTGAAATATTATTACAATTCATAATAGCTGTTTTCTAGGTGAATATCTGTTAAACTGTAATTTATTTCTGTGATCAAAGCTGTATTTTCAGCATCATTACTCCAGTCTTCAGTGTCGCATGATCTTCAGAAATCATTCTAATATACTGATTTGCTGCTCAAGAAACATTTCTGATTATTATCAATTCTGAAAAGATTTTATATTTTTGTAGAAACTATGATACATTTTATATTTCAGGATGCACAGATTAATTGAAAGTTCAAAAGAGCAGCATTTTATTTGAAATAGAAATCTTTTGTAACATTACAAATGTCTTTACAGTCACTTTTGATCAATTTAAAATAGTTAATTTTTGTAAAAAATTCAAAAGAGCTGATAAAATGTAAAAACTGTAACTTGAATGCAAAGTAAGTCGCTTTGGATAAAAGCATCTGCTAAATGCATAAATGTAAATGTAAAAAATCACAATGACCCCAAACTTAAATTTAAAACATTAAAAAATATTCATCCAAAATTTTAATATCAATAATTTTTTTTTAAATAAAATTCTCTAAACAATGCGCTAACGTTTTGTGGTGCTTCCTCTCATTCCAATTCCAATTCTAATTCAACATTCTGTGTTGCAGCCGATTCGTTTCAAATTCACTCACAAATTAAAAGGTTCTTAAAGGGACAGTTCACCCAAAAATTATCATTCTATCATCCTTCATTCATTCCAAACCTGTATGCCTTTTTTTCTTCTGTGGAACATAAATGAAAATATCTTGAGAAATGCCTCATTCAATGAAAGCCAATGGGGTCCTTCAAATATCTTCTTTTGATGACAGTAAGTTCATTTTTGGGTGAACTGTCCCTTTAAGCAGCGTGTTTCACACCATAGTCTCTGGAAGTGTGTCTATACTGTCTGATGACAGGAGTTGCCATATTTGCCACTTCTCTGTGGGCCAGTCTGAATGCTGCTCCGCTCCGAAGCTCTTCGATGGCACGTGTGACGCCGCACCCTGACAGGAAGTGACACGCGGCTGCATGGACACGGCAGGAAGTCTGTCGTCTGGTTTGGCAGGAGATGCCATCACCTCCTCTGATTGGTGAAATGCAGTCCGGCGGCTCGATGCGATTGGATGCATTTGATGGCGTGGGTCACTCAGAGGACTGCCGTCTGCACATGTGACCTGCAGGCACGCTTTACATTCAGTGGCGATAATTGTATGGGACGTTTGTGTCTCATGCACAGGTTCTGTGTCGTTAACGTCATCGTAGAAAACATCAGAGGAGGCGCGTTTATACAGGAGTCCATCCGAACCTGAAGGACAGAGACACATTTCCTTATTCTTAACCCTCATAATGCATTCAGGACATTTTGATATGGAAGAGACGTAGAAAAATGTCTAAAAAATGCACAGTTTTTAGTAAAGGAATGAAACATTGCAAATGCTTTTAAACCCTCAAAATGTAATTTATTTTATTCAGATTTTTTACAATAATTTTTTTAAGAGATATAACGTCTTGTGTTCGGGTCATTCTTGACCCAGATATGTATGGAGTACTATTAGTGTCAAAAATACTTTATGTAAAATTAGCTATGAAGTTAAATTAGTTTCAAAAAACTTTTGTAAAATACACTACCGTTCAAAAGTTTGGGATCAGAAAGATTTTTTATGTTTTTTAAAGAAGTCTCTAATGCTTATGAAAGTTGCATTTATTTGATGAAAAATACGGAAAAAAACTGTAATATTATGAAATATTATTGCAATTTAAAATAATGGTTTACTATTTTAATATAATTTAAAACATAATTTATTCCTGTGATGCGCAGCTGTATTTTCAGCATCATTACTCCAGTCTTCAGTGTCACATGATCTTCAGAAATCATTCATGCTGATTTATTATCAATGTTGGAAACAATACTTTTTTCAGGATTCTTTGATGAATAAAAAGTACAAGAGAACAGCATTTATTTAAAAAATACAATTTGTAATAATATACACTACCATTCAAATATTTGGGGTAAGTAATTTTTTTCTTCTTTTTTTAAAATAAATTATTGTTTTTTCTTTTTTTTCCAGCAAGGATGTGTTAAATTAATAAGAAAGTGAGGGTAAAGATTTATATTGTTAAAAAAAGATTTATATTTTGAATAAATGCTGTTCTTTTTAACATTTTATTCATCATAGAATCCTGAAAAAAGTGTCAGGTTCAAAAAAATATTAAGCAGCAAAATCTGTTTCCAACATTGATGAATAAATTAGCATATTGTTAATGAATCAGAATGATTTCTGAAGATCATGTGACTGAAGACTGGAGTAATGATGCTGAAAATTCAGCTTTGATCACAGAAATAAATTATATTTTACAGCATTATTAAAATAGAAAACCGTTATTTTAAATTGTAATAATATTTCACAAGATTACAGTTTTTTCTGTATTTTTGATCAAGTAAATGCAGCCTTGATGAGCATAAGAAACGTCTTTAAAAAACATAAAAAATCTTACTGATCCCAAACTTTTGAACAGCAGTGTATATTCATACTTTTCACTATATCTCACACACTTTTGGACTGAATTTTGTTGATAAACATGAATATGTGCATCTATTGATGAACCACTGCAGCATGAAAAAAATTATCACTTTTTTCATCTGAAAGTGAAATGTATGCAATTGAAATGAATTTATTTAGTTTTAAAATTTTCAGAGTAACATTCATGTTGTTTTGTTTGATATAAATATGTAGGTTTCATAAATTTGGACTGTTTTTGAGCAATCGTGATTTATAAAGTCAAACAAACATAATTTCCATTCATTCCAAAGGGGGTTAATAAGATTTATCTTGCTGTGTTAATAAGATACATTTCTAAGATTCATAAAACATTTTTAGGAATAAAAATCTTCATTTTATTCATTTTCTTACTTATATCCTGTATTCCCAAAAATACTTCTTAAGAATCTTATCTTTTTTTTTCTGAAGACTGTTCTTTAGACAACATTTAGGAAGAATTAAAATTCTTGAAAAGAATATTCTCAAAAGTCATCATAATTAACTTTAACAAACATTTAGGGCTGCAAAATATCACTATTATTCTATTTTTGACACAGTAAATTAAATTTTTTGAATTGACACCACAATTCAGCACACATATGTGGTTGAAAAATAATACATTTTAACCAGTAAGGATACAGATTCACTATCTGCCTATTTAAATACTGTAATAAAAGATTATCAAAAGAACAAAAGAGAAAATGTTAATGTTCTTAATGTGTTTCCCTTTGATTAAAATAATTTCTACTGTATAAAATACAGTGTATTGCATAATACAGGATCGATTACGTGGCTCTTAAAACTGTCATGCATAGTTGTTTTTGTCTGACATGTCTTTTGTTTCGTGTTTGTACCTGTGAGGAGTTTGTCATGAAGTCCTGACAGAAGAGCATGTCGTGTTCTCCAGATACGAGCCTCATCATGTATGGTTTCCCCTGAGGAGAAGACGATATTCATTACTGACACGTACAACTCTCACAAAACCTGTGCTGCCTTCTTTCAACACATTTATAAGACAGCATTACATGAATGCAGCAGAGAGCAATCGGAGTTTGTGCTGTGATGAGTTCAGGTAAAAAAATTAAAAAAATACAGTATATAATTATTCGATACTGGAAAGTATTCATAAAAAAGTAGTTTGATCCAGTGTGATTTTAGTCTCACTGATTTCCGATTATAGTTTTTATTAATATTGTTCATTTGTTTTTATTTTTATAGCTTCTGTTTTTATTTAATAAAATAATACAAATTATAATAAAATAGGCCCATACAATTTACTTTAATGCTGTGAAAACTAGTATTTTTTAATAATCTAATATATAATAATATAATGCAGTTTGATTTTATATGAAGGAAGACCTTTGACTATCTTTGCATACGTAGTTTTTTATACTCTTTATTTTATTTTTACTTGGAATTGTATATAATATAATAATAAAACATCACAATAAAATAGACCTAAAAATATTGTTGTGTTTTTTGTCATTTTTAATAGTTTTTTTTCTTTAAATGCCCATATTGTTTTTTAAATTAATTTTCATTTCAGTTTTAGCTATTTTTTAATTTAACTAAATGAAAAAGAAAAATGGTTCCTTGTGATCTAACTGAAATAAAATAAGTTTAGTTTTTTTTTTTTTTTAAGATTTTATATTATTTTCAATTAGCATTTTCATTATTTCAAATAACAAAAATGTTTTTTATGGTTTTAGTTTTGGTTAACTATAATAACCTTGACCCACCCTAAGAAATAGTTACTCTTTCTTAAAGTCTTGATAAAATATAATAAATAAAAAATTACAATAAATTATAGTCTTTATATATATTATCTTTTTAAAGTCTTGAATACAAACATATTTTAACATTTCACTGCTACTGTCTTAGAAATAAAATTCGACTTTTTGTGACAACATGCCCCAATAGCTTAGATATGTTGTCACAATATATGGGGTAAGTTGTCACAACAGGGCATGAAGTTAAACTAAATGACAATGTGAAATGTTGCCTTGGCAACTAGCTGAAATAATAATAATAATTCTTATTATTATTATTAATTATTGAATAATAATTAAAGATTGTTTTTTATATTTTATTTTGTTTCAGTTAAAATGTATTTTATTACAAATGACAAAGGTTTTTCTATGGTTTTAGTTTTAATGAACTATAATGCCCCTGGTTTGATCTAATTAAAATGACTATTTTACCCAATATTTGTGCTGTGTATTTATGCTTATTAGAGTATCAGTAACAATAACCTAATGACAAACTCCATTCACCGAGAGCTTCTTGTGTGATTCAGATGTTGAGCACTTGTTGTATGAGTTGCTGCATATGCAGCTCATTTAAATCAGTGGTCAGTATCATTGATCAGTCTCTTCATTAGTGAATAAACCCACCGGCGCCGGCTTGTGAGGGTGAGACGCAGAAGTTCACAGAGTCGTTCCTCTCGAGAGCATGCTGGAGGTTTGTGGGACTCTGATGCTCCGGTCCTGATGGATGAAACCACTCTGAGAGCACCGGAGAGTTGTTATCATACGGAGAGATTTCTCCACTCGAGCTCTTCACGTCTCTGCAGGACCACAGATCCAGCACAATATTAACAAAACTTCAACTGTTTATAATAGAATAATACAAATTAGACTAAAATAGGCACTTATGATTTACTTTATTGCTGTGAAAATTAATAACATTTAAATAATGAATTATTTATAATTATATATTATATTATATATAGCCTATATATATATATATATATTATACATTTTTTTTTACATTTTGTAGTTCATGTCACAGTGTAAGCCTAATAAGTTTTTTTTCCTTGGAATAATATATAACATCATAATAAAAAGTTATAAAAAAATAAGCCAATATGATTTCCTTTAAAGCTGTGAAAATAAATAACATTTATATATTGTTATTTATATAATATAATATAATATAAAGCCCACAAACCATCATTTCATATTAAGAGACCTTTGAATATCTTTGTGCACTTTTTTTTTTTACAGTTTATATATTCTTCATTCTTTTTTAAACTTGGAATTGTATATAATAATAAAAAATGATAATAAAAATATTTATTTATGATATGATTTACTGTAATGCTGTGAAAATAATTAATATTCATATATGATATAATATATTTTTGTGTACTATATAAGTGCTTTTTATATTCTTATATTCTTTATTTATACTTAAAATTGTACATAATATAACAAAAAATAATAAAATAGGCTCATATGATATACTGTAATGCTGTGAAAATGAATAATATTCATATATTTAATATTATAATATAATATAATGTAATATAGTAAGTCTTTATTCATTTGTTTTTTACTAAAAATTGTATATAATAACAAAAAAATATAAAATAGGCTCATATGATTTAATGTAATGCTGTGAAAATGAATAATATTCATATATTTAATACAATATAATATAATGTAGCAGTCTGATGAATTATTACTGCACAGTTATTGTCTATTGAGGATTAATCAGTAGTTGTAGCAGGTGTAATTGGCTCGTCAGTCTTGTTGTTCAGAGGAGACACAGTCACTTACACACACTGTGGTGTTTTCCTCCTCAGCAGATAATCCACCACATCACTGTCTGTGTCCAGCAAACTCAGCAGAAGCTCGTTCTGTAGCTCCGCTGAGATCTACAGCACAAATCACATCAACAGAGTCCAGTCAAACCACTGACACACACACAGCTGCACTGCCAAAGAACAAGCACAGGGGCTTGAGCTTGAGTGGCTATCAAACTCTTTACAAGGAATACAATCTTTTTACATTAAGAGACACAGTCACTAAACTGTGACAGGACACTTACTTACAAGTGACTTTAAAGAGCTCATATCACGAGGAGACACACTTTCCTTCATCATCTGAGATAAAACTTTCAGAAATCAAAACTTCTTCCACAGTGGAAAGAAAAACATTTATTGAAATTAAGCTGCAAAAACATCCCATCCTGGCCAGTGTTATTGTTAACTAAAAGTAAAACTATTATTTATCAAATAAAATATAAATATTAGATGAAAAACTTCAACTTAAAAAAACGTTGCCTTGGCAACTAATAGAAATAAAATAAGTTTAAGCTGAAGTATTAAAATTACTAAAACTAAAAATGACAAAATTAAAACAAAATAAAGTAAATTAAATTAACTAAAACTAAGTAAAATATAAAAATAAATGCTAATTCAAAATATTAATAAATACTATAACAGTATTTAAATATTACTATTATTATAGCTGTGTCGGATAACCTAAGTCTGACTGGTTTCATCAGAATATATGGTTAGTTGTGTACAGAGAAAGATGCTTCAGCACAAGTAACAGTGTAGTTACAGTATCTGCCAGCAGGGGAACTAGATCACACTAACCAGACTAACTAACCCGTTTGACTTGTACTGACTTCACATGTGAAGATAATATTCAAATCTTAAAGACAGAACAGCAAAACATGGTTGAATTCTTAGAGTCAGAGAGAGAGAGAGAGAGAGAGAGAGAGAGAGAGAGAGAGAGAAAAAAAAAATAAATGTAGAAATATAAATATGTATTTATTTAATTAAATATCATATTAAATATATAATTACAATAATAACACTAAATTAAGACTTAATTATGATTAGTAAAATTGGGACCATAGGGAAAATAAATGTGTAATAAAATAAATGATAAATAAATTATTATTATTATTACTATTATTTATTTGTTTTATTATTTCTAAATAAGTAATATTGGGACCACAGGGGACAAAAATGTGTAATAAAATAAATAATAAAATAAACCATTATTATTATTATTATTAATTTTTTATTATTTATAAATCAGTAACATTGGGACCATAGAGAAAATAAATAAATAAATAAATAAATAAATATGTACAATATTACCTCTTTGAAGGATACAATCTGTCGAAAACCATGCATGTTTCTATTCAAAAAAAAAATTCTCAGGGACAAAGAGAGTGTGTAAAAATTTGATATTTAAAAACATAAATATGTAACTATTTAAATTAAACTGATAAGATTATATTATTTATGATTAATATGATTAATAAAATTGGGACCATAAAGAAAGTAATTGCATAAATGTGTAATAAAGTAAATAATAAAATAAATTAATATTAATAATGTCTGTTTGTTTTTTATTTATTTTATTTTACTTTATGTACAATATTACCCCTTTAAAGGATGCAATCTGCCTAAACCCCTGCATGTTTCTATTCTGCAAGCATACTTGTCCTTCATTCAAACTTAAATGGTCCAAATCATCTCAGCAGCCCTTTTTTGGACATGCCAGAGGACTGTGCTGGAAAAGCAGCATAAACTACATCTCAAGCACTTTCATAAAACTGTCATAACAAACAGCCATAGAAGTGGTGATTTATTTTTATTGTTGTATTTTCTCTGGCTGAGCATCCTCATATCTCAGTCATAAGGTCATGTGCGTGTGTGATGTACCGTGAACAGGGACTGGTGCGTGTCGATCATGAGCTGCACCACGCTGATGATAGCAGCGCTGTCCTCCATTCGTGCCGAGCTCTCCACGCTGAACTCCTTCTCTGAGCTCTTCTGCTTGTGCAGCAGGTTCGGCCCGAATATGGTGGCCAGGTTCAGAGACGTCATCTTATTACCAATCACCTACAATACAGCATAAATAACACAAACACAGCCATCATTTCTAACTGCATTGATCTCAGTGAACTTGTGGGTTTGTGATGGTCCTGAAAAACAACGCATGACCTCCAAAACCTACCGTATAGAGACTTTTATTGTGCTTTCAAATGCTTTTGTCCTTTTTGTAGTTTGACAGATGTGGTCAACATGATGCTTTATGGAAAAGATCTGCATCAAAAATGTTCATGGAAGGAAGATAGGATTCCTTTTTCATTTAATTAAAATTGACTAATCGATAAGCTTGTCTACTTAACTGAAATAATGAAACTTACACAATTTTTTATTTTTTTTATTTAACAAAAATGTATTTTTAGGGCCTTTTTTGGGCCTTTTTTAAATAGTACTAAATATAAAAATAATGTCTAGTACTAATCATGAAACTTACATGTAACATGAAACATTTTATTTATTTATTTATTTATTTAAGTTTAACAAAAAAATTTAGGGCATTTTTAGGGCCTTATAAAGTCTTTTTTTAAAACCAAGTATATTTACATTGATTTTTTTTTCCATTTTAATAGTTAAATAAAATTTTACTAACCAAAAATCATGTCTAATTAATTGAAATC